>CM068297.1:29867190-29944690 GCA_034768395.1 Linum lewisii
AAATTTTAAAATTTAATTCCCTTTAATAAAGAAAAAATACCATTTTCCAAGGGACATTTTTTTTTTTTGAACCCCTTAATTTTTTTTTAACACCCTTTTTTTCCATAAAAATTTTTTAAAAATTTCCCCTTTTGCTTTTTAACCTTTATTTTTTTTGGGAAATAAATACAAATAATTTGGGTTATTTCCAAGGTTTTTTTTTAAATTCAATTACTTTGTCAAATTTTTTAAAAAACCCCTAAAATTCCATCCCTTTACTAACCCAATTCTAAATAAAAATTTAAAGGGAATTTTTTTTAAAATTATTATTATTCGAAAGGGTACTAAAAAAAAAAATTGGACTTTTACATAATTGTTCAAAATTTAAAAATGGTTTTAAAAATTTATTTTAAAGGGGGAAATGCCCAAAAATAAAACAAAAAAAATCAAAAGAAAAGGAACATCGAAATAAAGGGGGATTTCCCCGGGTTTTTTTAAAGTTTTTGTTTAAAGGCAAAAAAGGCAGTTATCCATTCCCCAAATAATTTCCATTGGGTATACAAAAAATTTAAAAAATTTCCCCTTAACTTCTTGGCCCATTTTTAAATTAAAATTTGTAAGCTTTTTCAAAAAACCCGTTGAGGGAGACCCAAACCTTTAAACTTAAATTTGGTTTTTTCCCTTTTTTTAAAATTTTTCCCCCCCATTTTGCCAATTTTTTTTCAACCCATTTAACCCCCTTAAAAACCCCCCCCTATGTACCCCTCTTATTAAAAACCCCACCCAAAAATTCCGGATACCATAAACCAAAAATATCTTTACTTCAATTATTTAAAAATTTTTAAATAAAAAAAATATATTTAAAGTAATTGTCCCAATTTGGGAAAAATTTTGCCCCCCCTTTTTAATTTTTTAAATTTAAAATTAAATAAAAAAAATTGTTTTTTTTAATGTTTCGTACCATGGGTGGTTAAAAAATTAAAAATTTTAAAAAAATTCCTCTTTAGTGAATTAAAAATTATTGTGGTTCAGACTAATAAAACCAATTCCCCTATTTATTTTAATTTAAAACCCCTTAAAAATTCCTAAAAGGGGGGATTTAATTTCCATTTTTTTAAAACCAATTTTAATGGGGAACAACAAAAAAAATTGAATCACGAGTAATAAACAATAGGAATGAAAAGCCTTGAGCAAAAACCAAAATATTCTTTCAACCCATCTTAAATTTAAACCTAAGACTGGGGGTTGTTGGCTAAGGTAAAGGACGATTTTGCATATTGTTTTATGTTTAACTATGGTGCACCCACTAGTGGGTTATGAGTTGCCCCACCTGCATGTCAAAAACTCTGTGTCTGTTTCAAACAAATTCGGAGACGATTATATATAATTTTTTAATCCACGTGACGTATCATATTTATTTCACTCCTATTTGCAAAACATCATCTTTTTTTGGTTGTTTTTAATTTTAATGCACTATTATAATTTTTTTTAATGAAAAAGACGTTATTTTTTAAAAATTAAAAGATCAAAAAAACCCAACAAATATTGACCTTTAAATTTCCAAAATCATCTTTTTCTTTTTTTCATCAAAGTTCATATTTGTCGGGCCCGTTAAACAATATCTCACCGGGGGGGAACCAATGTCAAAAAAAAAACTAAAAACTCTTATCTTCTTGAATCAATTTGGGGAATCCCGCAAACTCCTTTCAATATCTTGAAAATATCATAAAATTTTGAGGAATCTTCCACCAATTTCAATACAGATCGCACATTCGACTTTTCCCCCCTAGAAAATCCCATGGGGTTGAGATCCCGGATTCACGTATTCAGATTTTTTTATGTAATTCTAACCTAATTGTTAAGCTTGATGTGAGGAAATGTCTTTATTCCCCCAGTTTAGGTTGTCGGGAAATTATAGTTTTATCTTTTCAATAAACTAACAGTTCAGGGGGGGGATATCCAAAATATTTGGTTTGGTCATTAGTGGTAAAAGTTTCGAACCAAACGAACAGAAAGTTAGCCTTAAACGGTTTCATTAAAAAACTGCTATATTATAATCAACAATTTATTTTTTGTGATTTTAGTAATTAAATTTTCAAAATTAAGTAGGAGAAAATTTTAAGTAACTAAATCTAAAACTAAAAACATTGGGGTTATCCCCCGCTTAAAAAGATGAAAAATATAGTAAAATATTAAATGCGTTTAATTATACTCTAAATAACGACCCCCTAATATCGATAATATACTGTAATCTCCTGATCCCAACATCCCCGACCAATGGGATGGTTGAGATTCGGGTTTCGACACCCAAAATCAAAATCCATTCAAAGGGGTTCCACCCATGCTATTAATTCAAATTATAAATTATAAATAGCATTAAATACACTTAAGAAAAGGAAATTATTTGCCTAAAAAAAACAATCCTCGTTCAAAAAAGAGACCACATTATCAGAACACCACTATCAACGCTTCGTCGGAGCACCACTAGTACACAAATAAAAACATCAAAACATATATAAATTAAAAACGTAGGTACTACATGCACTAGTACAAATCTGGATAAGCGCTAGTACTAGTCCAGTTCATACTAGTGCAGATCTGGACAAGCACTAGTACTAATCCAATTAATACTATTGTAGATCTGAAGAAGGGGATGAATAAGCACTAATAGAAAAATCAATTTCAAATTACTTGTTCATACTATTGTAGATCTTGATATAGAGATGAATAAGAACTAGTAGAAAATTCAATTGAAATTACCTCGCTGGAAAAGAACTAGAAGAGGAGGCATCACTGGTGTGGCCCGGAGGTGGTGTTTTCAGCAACAGCGTTAGCTGTGAAAGGGGAAATTAAGTAAAGAAGAAAAAAAGGGAAAATAATGAATGAGGCCAACGGAATTAATGAAATTTATTAATAATCCTAATTATTTTTTTATTCCACATTAGATGTTTTAATATTTTGTCTTATTTTAATTAATAAATTCATTAAAAGGTGGATGTGTTAAATTGATTGGTTCTTATTAATATAGTACAAATGACTACAAAAGTATATAATCACGGAATTTTTTTCGGTGACAAAGTCTTTACTTTGTCACCTGTACAAAGTTTAATCTCCACCATTGATCTCATACTAACTACCTAATTAGTTATTACATCTAATTAAATAATCTATTAAAATTCTCCCACTTCCCTTGTTATTTAACCACCGGATATGCAAAGGATTTCCCTAATTTAATGTTTAATTATTAATTTTAATATTTTTTAAATATCTCATTCTTAAAATATGCAACAAATTATTTTCTTACTTATTTAACTAATCCTTATCTTCTTCTTCACCAAAGCAACAGCCACCACCATGGTTGATCTAGTTTTTGTTTTGTAATAGATTTACCCGGTTCGAGTTCCCAAGTCAACAAACCTTCTTCCGCATTTCATTTTGATCTAAATAATTCTCCGAGTGATCATTCCCCCGATGTTGATGCTATATTTGATCCCGACGAGAATGCAATCCCTACGCAAGAATAACAAGAAATCGTGTGTGGCTACGACATTGTTCCTTTCTTTTCAGTCAATGTTCTTTCATTAAGACTACTTTCATAGAAACTATTTATGTTTCTTTATGCTTTATTGCTCCCATGAAATCTATATTTTTAAGGATTTAGATTTTGACTTTGTATATTTTAGTTTCGGTTTTTGCTACTTTGAATATTTTATACTCAATTGAAGAATTACTCTATTTCCTGTTAGGTAAGTTCAGTACTTTGGCCATTTTTGGTTTTGCTGTTATACAAGTTCAATACAGCAGCCATCATATCATATTAATCATGTTGACAATGAGCTCTTTTTTCCAACAGTAGGTATTTTATACAATTATTGTACACCAATAGTAGGTATTTTTATCCAGCAGTAGATCCAACAATTATGACTTTTTTCAAATGAAGACACCAATGCTCCTCCAGCTTCTGCAAACATACCGACCAAAGATCAGAAACAAGATTGATTACATCAAAATAATATGAGCGCTACCAAACACTCAGCTTGGACATAAACTTACACACTACAATTACAACAACGAATACTAGTACTACGAATATACAAGTATTGTACACCTACTAGTATTGCCGAAAAGAACTCATAAAAACAGAAAAGGCAAATAACTCAAAACATACTAGTCCCAGGAATCAGACCTGCATTTGTGTAATAAGCATACTAGTCCTACAAGCATACATGTATTGCTTCTACCAAGAACAGAGCTATACAAACACTAAATTCGTCACACAAACAACCACAACATATTTTGTCCCTCCCCTTATGAGCAAAGAGGACAAAAGGTATGGAGATAAATTAGTAAAACACATACTAGTACCATCACCATACAAGTTAGATGAAATCATACAAGTTTTGAGCCAAACCATCGCTTTAGAAAACGTAATCAAACATACTAGTACAACGAACATACAAGTATTGTACAGCTACATGTATTGATTCATGATATTCGGGCATCAAAATCCATGATTGAAGTAAAAACCACCACAATCATTGAAAAACAACAGTGACTGACCTGGATTGCAAAACTGAAAGCACGAGAAGACCTATGTAATCAGAATTTCCTGTATCTACTCTAGGTTCTTCTTCGGTGATTGAATCAGAGCTTGGATGTGGCTGTTTTTCAATCGGCGAAATAAGAGATAGAGGTTGTAATCCGGCTTGACTGACATGCAAGGGAGAAAACAAAAAAGGAAGAGAATCTTGGCTTACCGGCGGCGAGAGAAGTCTTATTCGGAGTCTGGCGGATGGGGGAATCATCGATTACCTCTAGCGCCACCAACAGATCCTTGACCCGCTCCAAGCAATCGGTCGAAGCTAAAGCGCCGCCGCACCGGAGACAGCCGCCACACGGGAGAGAGTCGCTGCACTAGCGCGCCGCCCAGAGTTTACGCCGAAATTGATTTCGTGTTTCAAAGGACTGGGGGTGGGGGGCGGTAGGGAAATTATCCTAGGTAGTGGGGCTGGTAAAAGGAAAAAAAAATTCACCCCTTAACTAGTTATGTCGTTCGTTAGATTTAATTGGAGGAGATCTAACGGTTCTCCTTGAGTTTTGTATAGGATACAAAAGATATTCTTTGTCAGCCACCGCGCTCCGTATAATCACCATATAATTTGGCGGTACCTCTCTTATCCTAGTATTAAGGTTCTTTCATATTAAAATTATTAGCTTTTATTTATGGACTTCGGCTTGCCATCAAACAAATTTGGCTTCCTTGATGATGTCAACGAACAATCTCAACCATTCATTCATTTTTTCAGATCTAATGGTTTAAATTAAAAGGGTAAAAGGGTCCTTTCACCATTTAATTTAATTTAATTTCTTTTTTAGTTTCTTTTTAATTTAAGTGGAAACAGCCGGCGACTGGAGCTCCGACGACTTCTCCGATGAATTTTCCAGACGATCGGAGTTCCGATTTCGAAATTTTTTTAGCCACCGGACAACCGTTGTCGGGCCTATTTTTCAGGAAATTTTTTTCGGTGACGCTTCGTACTCGTTTTTAATATGTGTACATATTTTGGTACATGTGTACGTGCACATTTTTGTACATAAACTGTGTACTCATTTGCAAAGATTTTTCGTACACGTGTTATACATGTGTACATGTTTCTATACATGTGTACATGTTTTATACACGCACACGTTTATGTACTTACATTTTTGTATACGTGTACACTTATCTTGTACGCATGTACACACGGTGTACACGTGCACATACTTGTTACGTGCACACACTCTTTGTACACGTGCACACACTCTTTGTACACGTGCATATACTCATTGTACACGTGTACACAATATCTTACATTTTGTTTATGTGTACACACATTTTATACACGTGTACACCTATTCGTACACATATTTTTTACACTAGTGTACACATATTTTGTATAAATCATGTGTACACGTTTTATACACGTACAGTTTTATGTACTTAAATTTATTACACACGTATACTAATCTTGTACACATGTACAAATGTGTACACCTATTCGTACACGTGCACACTTATTTTTTACACTAGTGTACACATACTTCGTACTCGTGTGTACATATTTTGTATAAATCTTGTGCACACTACTTAATAATGTAATGTGTGTACATGTGAACGCCTATTCGTACACGTGCACACCTAATTTTATATACTAGTGTACACATATTTCGTACTCGTGTACACATTTTTTTACAAACCATGTGCATCTATTTAATAAGATAATTTTATTATTATATAACATCAATAAGTACTTAGTAGCATAGTGGTAGGAGTTTAATATTTAGTAGAAGATGTCATGATTTCGAATCATATCAACAAGATTTTTTTTTAAATATATATAATTTTATTGAGGGCGGCGGCGGACTGGCGGCGGTGGCGGAGGATCGGCGACGACGACGGCTGACCGACGGAGGCATTGGAGGAATGGCGGCGGTGACGGAGGATCGGCGGCGGAGGCTGATCGGCGACGACTGACCAGCGGCGGTGGCTGATCGGCCGACGGCAACGGCGACCGAGGACCGGTGACGGTGGAGGTGGCTGGACAACTTTTTGAAAATGCCCAAAATGCCCTTCCTTGATGGGATCAAGGAAGTCACTTTCCTTGATCCCAAGCCGGACTTTTATTGATGTGTGTGCACGATGTCACAACTTAGTTATCCATCTATTAATATTGGAGGTGACACTATTTTGACATTATATTTCTAGCATTTCAAACCATGAAGTTCTTTGTTGGGAATAAATTTTTTTGGATGAATTGTTGGGAATAAATTGTGTTTGACTCAAACTATATAGTATGAATTTGTAATATATAATCAAATAAACCATCAATATTTGTAGTGCTGAAAATGAACCCATATGGATTACCAGAACAAGTGCGGGTGTAGGGTATCCAAAACTCGTTTGAGTTCGTGGTTTGGATAAAAAAAATTAAGAGTTAGGGTACCCGTAACCTGTTTGGGTTATACCCGAACTACCCGAGTCATACCAAAATACCCAAAAATTGAAAACCCTGCTGAAACTTATATTGAATTAGGCTTAAATTGTCATGAATTGAGGGTTGATGCTTAACTAATCTTTTAAGTAGTAAATATGTAGCACAGACCTAACACATTTTTAACTTCAAAGTTACTTATAAATGGTAAATACAACCACAAACGCTCCAACTAAATAACTAACATGTCTTTGTTGCTCGGGACGACCAAGACTATCATTTGTTAAGTGAGTGAGTGAGTGATAATTAAGCAACAATATGAGTTGTTACCATGCTGCTAGCTGGTAATTAAGGATACACAAGGCTATCATTTGTATCTCATACTAAAGCACTTGTTACGTTGATTACTAGCCTCAAAATTTAGGAAATTTCTTTATATACTAGAAATAGAATTTTTTAACTCAATTTTGTGTATCCGTGAGTACCTGATCCGCATATTTAAGTTTTAAAGTATAGAGTACAGACTAGCCATCTTCATCATAGGTATCTCACATCCCTCATCCAGTAAACCCTATTTAAAATTAAAAAAATGCCGCGACGATCTATGTATTTGTATTAATGTTTAAATGAACAATTCATTTGTTAAAAAAAATCTATGTATCTGTCTCTTTACCAATGGAATACTATAAATTTATAAATCATAATATAGGTGGGTCATAAATGAAATTGTTTCTTCAAATTACTCCAACATTTATAAATGAAATTGTTTCTTCAAATTACTCAAATAAATTTATAAATCATAATGGATAGTGCAGACTTGTTCAGTGTGGAGGGTCGTCGGCGAAATTACTCAACATAAGTCGACTGAATTGTAGATAACATTGATTTCAGACTACCGGAAACAAATGAGGGTTGGGTTGGTGGTGGTAACCCTAGTTTTTTTTTTCCTGCTATATACCATTCCTATTTTACTTCCCACAATTCGTATTTTTTCATAAATAGACCATTATACTCTTATTGTATTTTACTTTGTACAGTCCAGCTTTTACTTAGCTTCATAAAGTTCATGTTTTACTTCGCGCGGCCTATTTTTGCTTCGCGCAATCCAAGTTTTACTTTGCGCAGTCTGTTTTTACTTCGCACAGTCCGTTTTTACTTCACACGGTCCAAATTTTACTAACACTGTCCATTTTTACTTCGTGCAGTATAAATTTACTAACGTAGTGCATATTTCAATAAATTAATTGTTTTAATTATTTTGAAAGTAAAATAAAATACATATTCAAAACTACGAAATATTTCATATCTAAAGTTAATATTCTAATAAAATAAAAATAATTACATTTTTTACAAAATAATTTGAATAAATAAGCCATTACATATTTTCGAAAATATCCAACAAAAAGAATTAAGATTTATAGTTATTAGAATCTGGATAGCGTTGAAATCAGGACTGGGCGAAGTAAATCTAGACTGCACAAAGTAAAAATGTATTGCTCGACGTAAAATGGATTGTGCGTATTAAAAATGGATTGCGCGAAGTAAAACCTGGACCGCGCAAAGTAAAAACGGACTGCGCAAAATAAAATACGGATTGAACAAATTAATAAGGGTATAATGCTCCACTTTTGAAAAAATATGGACTGCGAGAGGTAAAACATGGACTTTATATAGCATACAGTCCGTATTTTACTTCATAAAGTTCGTATTTTTCAGAAATGGACCATGACACCCTTATTGTATTTTACTTCATGCAGGTCAGATTTTACTTGTCCTCAGTCTGTTTTTACTTCATCCAGTCCATGTTTTACTTCGCGCAGTCCATTTTTGCTTCGCGCAGTCCAAGTTTTACTTTGCGCAGTCCATTTTTGCTTCGTGCAGTCCATTTTTGCTTCGTACAGTCCAAGTTTTACTTGTCTAATAAAATAAAATTAATTATATTTTTCACAAAATAATTTGAATAACTATAAACCATTACATATCTTCGAAAATATCTAACAAAAAGAATTAAGGTTTATAGTTATTAGAATCTAGATTGAGTTGAAATCTAGACTGGGCAAAGTAAATCTGGACTGCGCAAAGTAAAAATGTACTGCGCGAAGTAAAAACGAATTGTGCGTATTAAAAACGTGTTGCTCGAAGTAAAACCTGGACTGCGCAAAGTAAAATATGGACTGCATAAATTAATAAGCATATAATGCTCAGCTTTTGAAAAAATATGGACTGAGCGAGGTAAAATATGGACTGTATATACATACAGTTCGTATTTTACTTCATGCAGGTCAGATTTTACTTTACGTAGTCTATTTTTTTACTTCATACAGTCCATGTTTTACTTCGCGCAGTCCTTTTTTGCTTTGCGCAGTTGGATTGCGTTGAAATCTATTTGGATTGCGTTGAAATCTGGATTGCGTTGAAATCTTTTTTGCTTGGCGTAGTCTATTTGGATTGCGTTGAAATCTGGATTGGGCGAAGTAAATTTGGACTGCGCAAAGTAAAAACGTACTGCGCGAAATAAAAACGGACTGCGCGTAATAAAAATGGATTCGCGCGAAGTAAAACATGGATTGCGCAAAGTAAAAACGAACTGCACAAATTTATAAGAGTATAATAATCAGTTTTTAAAAAATATATGAACTGCGCGAAGTAAAATATGGATGGTATATAACAAATTTCTTTCTTCCACTAATCTCCCTCCCAAAATGCTAATACGACACCCTTTTTTCCATTGCACTTCCAGCCACGGTTTGTAAGTTGTAACCAACCGGCTGGTTGCACCGCAATTGACGGGAAAATCTACTATTAGGACACCCCAAAGTGTCCTCATATGAGGACACCTCTTAGAGCCGTAGGATTTAATCCTACAGATCTGAAGGCATATATTAATTGGATATAATGGTCATTTCAATGTTTTATTTATTGCAAATTTTTATTATGAAACATATCTTTTTTTTATAATTATGGTTTATTATTTTTCTGATTTGTAATTATAGGTGCCGATTTTTTATTCCTTTTTTGCTCCTTTTTTTTCTCCTTTTTTGGCTCCATATTTTTTTGATAATTATGATTTACTATTTTTCTAATTTGCAATTATAGGTGCCGATTTTTTATTCCTTTTTTTGCTCCTTTTTTTGCTGTGTATCTCCGGTGATTGTTATTTGAGATTAGTTTCTAACACTTTTTGTGGAAATTGTTTCAAAACAGTTCCTCTTTTATCATTTCGGAACAGTTCCTCTTTTATTGTTTCGGGACAGTGATCCATTTTAAAAGTAATGAAACGTGTTGAAAATCGATTTTGTTCCTTATTACCAAATCGGAACACAGAAAATCATAAAAATTTGAATCAAATTGAAAATGGAACAATAATATCAAATATTTGTTCCATAATTAACTATATGGAACACTACAAACATGTTTCTAAATCGTCAAAATGGAACAACGTAGTCCTAATGACCAATGACCAGAAACTAAGAAGCAAAGATGTAGATGGCTGGATCTAGATGGCTAGATCTAGATAGCCGGATCTTCGAACCGATAAAAGGATGGGGTTGATGATGGCGACGGCGAGCCTGGGTGTGGCCATCTAGACCCGGCGGTTGATGATGGCGGCGGTGAGGCTGGGTGCGACCATCTAGATCCGGCGGTTGATGATGGTTGCGGCGAGCCTGGGTGCGGCCATCTAGATATGGGGGTTGATGATGGCGGCGGTGAGCCTGGGTGCGGCCATCTAGATCCGGCGGTGGAGAGGCTAGAGCATGGCGGCGGCGGCGAGACTAGAGCATGGCGGTGGCGGCGAGGCTAGAGGCTGGCGGCGGGAGCTTTTGAAGGGAGAGATGTAAAATAGAATTAGGGTTTGTAAAACCCTAATATGATTTAGTATATATAGGGGTTTCGAATTACTATTTTGTCCAGATTAATTTAGGCCATTAGATCTACCTTCTAATCCTACGGTTCTAAGGGGTGTCCTAATATGAGGACACTAAGGGTGTCCTAATGGTAGTAGATCCCGCAATTGGCACGGTCCAAACAAAAAATTGGCGGCATTTCCAAATAACGATATTGCAGCATCCAGTACCGGATTCAGAGCTGGTTCACGGTTCAACCAGTTCAACCGGCCGATACGATTTTAAAAACATTGAAAATATTTCAAAAGCCCATCTAAAATATTCGAATCACGATATTAAAAAAGGAAGTCAATTTTGTTTTTTACTCTGACGTAGTGGTGTAATTTTTATGCAGGAAATGGTTAGATATAGAACATGTTTTTGAGATCTTGAAGAAAACGATAGACGGAAAGAGAGAGGTAAGAAGTAAATACATTAAGATTGTGGTTCAGAAGAAAAGCAGAGGCAACAACCATACAAATTAAATTGTTAGGGTTATGGAAGGAGGTGTGATGTATTGGTTGGCTCAATGGTTTACGAAAAGGCCAAATATATTTTATAAAGGGGGTTGCGGAAACAAGGTTGTTTTTGGGAGAGTTTGGGTGCCGCCTCTTGTGGTGAAGTCAGACTCAATGGATGGGGAAGGGTGGGCTCGGTGCATATTGGAGCCAAAATGGGGAGAAGGAATTCAGACGTAGATAAGACAGCTTCATACGTACGTCTACAATTACATGAAGAGAGAGAGTCTAACAAAACTTAATTCAGGTGTGGATTGGACAACCCATTGTTTATTCTTACGCACGTATATAATTAAATGAAGAGAGAGAGTTTGACAAACCTAATTCTTATGCACGTTGTTCATTAATAGGTATATAATTAATTCATATGCGCATTGTTCATTCAGACGTGGGTTTATAATTAATTCATACTCGTGTTGTTCATTTAGACGTGAGTATATAATTAATTCATACCCGCGTTGTTCATTTAAACGTGGGTATATAATTAACTCATACACGTGTTGTTCATTCAGACGTGCGTATATAATTAAGTGAAGAAAGAGAGTCTCAAATGACACTAATCAACTAATAAAGAAATGAGAAAATGAAAATAAATATACTATATAATAAAAAAGCACCATCTTTTCCCTCTCCAATTTCAAAATTTGCAGTTTCAAATTTCCCTACCATTGAGCTTTTCCTCTCTGAATAGAGTTGTTCCTCTCCGATATGGAGCCTGGCTATCTCCGAAATGGAGCGCCGTTAATGGCACAACCCCCCTCTCTCTTCTCTCTTGTCTTCAAGGAATGCATTCAATGCTGAAGGATTTATTGCAAAGCCAACTGACATCTTTTAATTCAACTAACCTAGGTTTGGATTGGACTAAACTGATACTGAAAGAAGGTAAACGGCCAAATTTCTGCTCTATCTCTCTCTTCCTTCCCTGCGTTCCTCTGTTTTTGTGTTGGTGCTTTTGGGTGTTAGATCCAGGGAAGATGGAGACTACGATTGACGAGATAATATCTCAAATTGTCCTATTAAACTACGAGGGACCAGTTATGGAGCTCACAAGGGATGGGGATAGATCTGTCAAAATGGCTCAAAGATCTCTAGTGGGGAAGTTTTTCGGAGGCAGGGAATGCAACATTACGACGATTCGAAACGACGCTCAAAGAGTTTGGAAACTTGAAGGTGGTATGAAGGTTCGAAATCTGGAGATGAATGTCTCTCTTCTGTATTTACTATCTTCGATGTGGCTCATAAGGAAAGGGCCGAGGAAGGAAATCCCTGGTGGGATATAGAAATCCAAAGGATGTTATGATTGATTGAACTGAAGGTTGGGTGTGGATGTGGGGTTTATTCCCATACCTTCGAGATGAGACGAATATGAGGAAGATAGCTGGTATGTTTAAAGGTCTTGTGGCTTATGAGGAAGATGAGAATGATACAAGAGAATGGAAGAGTTTCGTAAGGGTCCGAATGGAGATCTTTCTAGGCAAGCGATTATCGATCGATTTCAAGAGCCTAGATGAGAAGGGAGGGACAAATAAGATTGAATTCTTGATGACACTCGATTTGACGTGATTATCAGCCTCATTTAAGCGACATTTCCCTGCTTGAGACACGGTTTTTGGGGTAGTTTAGGGTGTTTTCACTCGATTGCTCCATTTCATATCGTTTTGGTTACTATGGCCCGTTAGGGGTCTATTTGATGTATTTTCTAGTGCCTTTGTGAATGCACGGGTTTTTTCCATCAATTACGTAGCCATGGTCGTGTCGGAAGCAGTGGAGCCTCGAGAAATTACACGAAATCGATCCATAAATCAAACAAGTCAAAGCCAGAGCATTTCCCTGCCAGCACTGAAGAATTTGATGAAACTTCTCATAAGTTCTCGCCGAATAAACATGCAGAAATCAAGAGCGTCGTCCACCAGTCGAAGAATCCAAACTGAAATATTGAAGAATTACACGGGAGTCGCGGAAAATTAATAGATGGATTTGCACTAAAGTTCTCGGCGAGAACTTTCAAGGTTCTCGCCGAGAAGTCCCTTCTTTCTGAGACAGCTTTGGACAAATCCTATTTAAGAGACGACGCGGACATTAGACAATACACAATTATTCCAGGATTAATTTCCAGACTTGAGAGCCGGAGATAGAGTTTATAGTTTCCTAGAGAGATATTGACGCCATCTTCCGCCTTACTTTAAAACATCAAATCAATTAACCTAAACAATGGAGTGTGCCTTTCGTAGGAACCCTTTAGGGTTGCTCCGCTTCTATTGTAACTCACTAGTAATAACACTAGTTAGTTCTCCGTTGCAGAAGTGAACGCACGAAAGGTTAATTAATCTTGGTAGTTAGATCGGATAGAGCGAACGTTCGCCGAACTTAGACCTAAGGGTAAGGAGTTATGGTGGAGTATGAGAACTGAATGAATTAGGATTGAAAACTGCTGGTCTTGTGATCGTGAATGCTCTGATGATCTTAGGGGATTTGAAGTCTAAGCTTGTCTGTCATCTCGTTAGTCAAAACCAATCAATCAATCTGTCTTTTAATTTCATTTCAATTTTCTTGCATTATAGTTTAGAAGTCGTGGAACTCACACCACCCACAAGTTGTTTGACCCGAATAATTTGTTAGTTCCTTTGAGTAAACAATTAGAAGAGACCCGTGAAATACGATCTATCTTGCTTTTAGCTTGGTAGTATTTGATACCCTGTTTTACAGCTCATCAATTCTCTTATGAGGGCATCCCGGACTTCTGTTACTACTACTGCGAAATGATGGTGACACCATATCATTCTGTGAAATCAGGATGAGGATGTTAGGATCGCCCACCACTAACAGGCCCACACTAGTATGATATTGTCCGCTTTGGGCCAAGCCCGCACAGATTTTTTTTTGGTTCCTTGCCCAAAAGGCCTCATACTAGTGTAGTTGGTGGACTCTTTATGCAAGACAAACTTCTCCTAGTTTGCCGATGTGGTACTTGGATTGTTATCCCAACAATCCGTCCCTCAAACCAAGGACCACCCAACCCGGTATCCTTTCCTCTAGCGACACACCTTTCTGTGGACATCTTGGACCACCATTAACACAATCGGACACGCTGCCTAACCTTCACTCGCCAGGAAGAATTTCGGCATAAGGAACCATCAAGAACCTTTTGCCAGCACCTTAAGATTATCCACGTCTTGAGCTTCTGCGATCCATATCCCTGCCTTCCAACCAAGGCTCTGATACCACTTGTTTGGATCACCCGCCACCAACAGGCCCATAATAGTATGATATTGTCCTCTTTGGGCCAAGCCGGCCCGTATTTGTTTTTGGGTTCCTTCCCAAAAGGCTTCATACTAGTGTAGTTGGTGGACTCTTATGCAAGACAAACTTCTCCTAGTTTGCCGATGTGGTACTTGGATTGTTATCCCAACAGAGGAATGCCGAGTTTTTTATTATAATCCTAAGAAATACGGGAGCCATATGAGAGTGGAGGGATCAAGGGTTTGGGAAGGGAGAAGAAAGAAGGTCAAGTGCATACCTTTAGGCTTTGAACAGGGTACGAGGCCGCGTGAAGAATTCCATAGGCGACAATGGGAAGGGGTTTTCAAGCTGGAAGGGTGGATAATTCCTCCGTGCCACCTAATTAGATGGTCTTTCCACTAGGGCATCAAAGTACAAGTGTAGATTGGGGATCGGCTTATGGCTAAGGAAGAGCTATAGGCCAACCAAGTGTTATGACAACATGGGGAATCAAAGTGTGTTGAATGTCAATGGTCGTATCCCGAACCCTGCTTATATTTTTCCATTCTATAACAACTAGCTTGTGGCCCGGCCCATTGGCTGGGTTCCGACTATACAATTTTAATGAACACTATTAGTAGTTCAAATTCAAAACTTATTTCTATAATGTATCAGAAAACGTCATAAAATACATTTAAACACACCAAATTTTGTTTTATAATGGTGGTTGTATTATATACTTAAGTAACAAAAAACACAGTTCAAGATGAAGCAAGTGTAACCATACAGGTGTAGCAACAGTTGCTGACCAAAATTAAAAAAGCTTTAAAAAAGTGCAGACAGAACAAAAAAATAGCTGTCCGAACCTGCAGACAGAAACAAAATCATAGGACATATGTTTGGAAACGTAAACAGAGCAGCTGCCAAATCCCATAAAACACACTAAAATTTCAATAAACAAAAATATTATGCACTTCGAAAGGAGAAATAAACCAATTGTAAACATGGAAAATAAAACAAAACAAACAAAGTCTAAACATGAAAAACAAATCAGTCTTGAACATGGAAACAATCCTTCCAATTTCCTAAAGCATAAAGAGCCAACAGATGAAAGCCAAACATATCATTCTTCACCTGCAAGTGAAGCCTTCTTTCTCCTTTTAAGAGTTTGTTTCACTTCTGCAATTGAGGTTTCATCACTACACTCAAAAGTGACACTATCATCAACGGTCATAGGCTCCTTCGCTTAACAAAACATAACTCTTGATATCCAGTTACACGACTGAAATGGGTCGAACATACTTAAGTTACCAAACTGCCTAGGAATTACAGGAGCAATGTTAACTGCATCACCAACATCATCATAAAAAAAAGACATCTTACTCTTCATATTATGTTGCACCGATCCTTGAATACCTTCAAAACAAAATTTTAGCAATATTCAAACTGTCTGAATATATGGGGCTTTGTGACAAACAAAATTACTAGCTTAAAGTAACAAATTTATTACTAATACTTTCATATATTGATTTAATTTAATTGAGTTTAAGATAATACCCAAAAATTTATTGTAGAGCCTAACCATGGTTACACCTGTTTCTTGATGAAATAAAATAAGAACTGAAAAAAAAAAGATAATTAACATCGTAGATGATCAACCAATAGTGCATTTTCACTAATAAGAAATATAATATTGTATAATTAGTATGCATTTGCTTAAAAAAATCAATACGTATATTTAAAATTTTCTAAAAGATAAAATATGTCATAAATTTATATACATACCTGTAATTAACTTTCAATTTAAAACCTCATGGTACACAATATTCTTCATAACACTTGTCGGGTGACCACCTTCATTGCAACTGATAATCTTTAACCCACTTTTCTTAGTCACACGCGAGATGGCAACATACAACTGTCCATGTGTGAAGAGTAAGATGTCTTTTTTTTATGATGATGTTGGTGATGCAGTTAACATTGCTCCTGTAATTCCTAGGCAGTTTGGTAACTTAAGTATGTTCGACCCATTTCAGTCGTGTAACTGGATATCAAGAGTTATGTTTTGTTAAGCGAAGGAGCCTATGACCGTTGATGATAGTGTCACTTTTGAGTGTAGTGATGAAACCTCAATTGCAGAAGTGAAACAAACTCTTAAAAGGAGAAAGAAGGCTTCACTTGCAGGTGAAGAATGATATGTTTGGCTTTCATCTGTTGGCTCTTTATGCTTTAGGAAATTGGAAGGATTGTTTCCATGTTCAAGACTGATTTGTTTTTCATGTTTAGACTTTGTTTGTTTTGTTTTATTTTCCATGTTTACAATTGGTTTATTTCTCCTTTCGAAGTGCATAATATTTTTGTTTATTGAAATTTTAGTGTGTTTTATGGGATTTGGCAGCTGCTCTGTTTACGTTTCCAAACATATGTCCTATGATTTTGTTTCTGTCTGCAGGTTCGGACAGCTATTTTTTTGTTCTGTCTGCACTTTTTTAAAGCTTTTTTAATTTTGGTCAGCAACTGTTGCTACACCTGTATGGTTACACTTGCTTCATCTTGAACTGTGTTTTTTGTTACTTAAGTATATAATACAACCACCATTATAAAACAAAATTTGGTGTGTTTAAATGTATTTTATGACGTTTTCTGATACATTATAGAAATAAGTTTTGAATTTGAACTACTAATAGTGTTCATTAAAATTGTATAGTCGGAACCCAGCCAATGGGCCGGGCCACAAGCTAGTTGTTATAGAATGGAAAAATATAAGCAGGGTTCGGGATACGACCATTGACATTCAACACACTTTGATTCCCCCATGTTGTCATAACACTTGGTTGGCCTATAGCTCTTCCTTAGCCATAAGCCGATCCCCAATCTACACTTGTACTTTGATGCCCTAGTGGAAAGACCATCTAATTAGGTGGCACGGAGGAATTACCCACCCTTCCAGCTTGAAAACCCCTTCCCATTGTCGCCTATGGAATTCTTCACGCCGGCCTCGTACCCTGTTCAAAGCCTAAAGGTATGCACTTGACCTTCTTTCTTCTCCCTTCCCAAACCCTTGATCCCTCCACTCTCATATGGCTCCCGTATTTCTTAGGATTATAATAAAAAACTCGGCATTCCTCTGTTGGGATAACAATCCAAGTACCACATCGGCAAACTAGGAGAAGTTTGTCTTGCATAAGAGTCCACCAACTACACTAGTATGAAGCCTTTTGGGAAGGAACCCAAAAACAAATACGGGCCGGCTTGGCCCAAAGAGGACAATATCATACTATTATGGGCCTGTTGGTGGCGGGTGATCCAAACAAGTGGTATCAGAGCCTTGGTTGGAAGGCAGGGATATGGATCGCAGAAGCTCAAGACGTGGATAATCTTAAGGTGCTGGCAAAAGGTTCTTGATGGTTCCTTATGCCGAAATTCTTCCTGGCGAGTGAAGGTTAGGCAGCGTGTCCGATTGTGTTAATGGTGGTCCAAGATGTCCACAGAAAGGTGTGTCGCTAGAGGAAAGGATACCGGGTTGGGTGGTCCTTGGTTTGAGGGACGGATTGTTGGGATAACAATCCAAGTACCACATCGGCAAACTAGGAGAAGTTTGTCTTGCATAAAAGAGTCCACCAACTACACTAGTATGAGGCCTTTTGGCAAGGAACCAAAAAAAAATCTGTGCGGGCTTGGCCCAAAGCGGACAATATCATACTAGTGTGGGCCTGTTAGTGGTGGGCGATCCTAACATCCTCATCCTGATTTCACAGAATGATATGGTGTCACCATCATTTCGCAGTAGTAACAGAAGTCCGGGATGCCCTCATAAGAGAATTGATGAGCTGTAAAACAGGGTATCAAATACTACCAAGCTAAAAGCAAGATAGATCGTATTTCACGGGTCTCTTCTAATTGTTTACTCAAAGGAACTAACAAATTATTCGGGTCAAACAACTTGTGGTGGTGTGAGTTCCACGACTTCTAAACTATAATGCAAGAAAATTGAAATGAAATTAAAAGACAGATTGATTGATTGGTTTTGACTAACGAGATGACAGACAAGCTTAGACTTCAAATCCCCCTAAGATCATCAGAGCATTCACGATCACAAGACCAGCAGTTTTCAATCCTAATTCATTCAGTTCTCATACTCCACCATAACTCCTTACCCTTAGGTCTAAGTTCGGCGAACGTTCGCTCTATCCGATCTAACTACCAAGATTAATTAACCTTTCGTGCGTTCACTTCTGCAACGGAGAACTAACTAGTGTTATTACTAGTGAGTTACAATAGAAGCGGAGCAACCCTAAAGGTTCCTACGAAAGGCACACTCCATTGTTTAGGTTAATTGATTTGATGTTTTAAAGTAAGGCGGAAGATGGCGTCAATATCTCTCTAGGAAACTATAAACTCTATCTCCGGCTCTCAAGTCTGGAAATTAATCCTGGAATAATTGTGTATTGTCTAATGTCCGCGTCGTCTCTTAAATAGGATTTGTCCAAAGCTGTCTCAGAAAGAAGGGACTTCTCGGCGAGAACCTTGAAAGTTCTCGCCGAGAACTTTAGTGCAAATCCATCTATTAATTTTTCCGCGACTCCCCGTGTAATTCTTCAATAATTCAGTTGGATCTTCGACGTGGACGACGCTCTTGATTTCTGCATGTTTATTCGGCGAGAACTTATGAGAAGTTTCATCAAATTCTTCAGTGCTGGCAGGGAAATGCTCTGGCTTTGACTTGTTTGATTTATGGATCGATTTCGTGTAATTTCTCGAGGCTCCACTGCTTCCCGACACGACCATGGCTACGTAATTGATGGAAAAAACCCTGCATTCACAAAGGCACTAGAAAATACATCAAATAGACCCCTAACGGGCCATAGTAACCAAAACGATATGAAATGGAGCAATCGAGTGAAAACACCCTAAACTACCCCAAAAACCGTGTCTCAAGCAGGGAAATGTCGCTTAAATGAGGCTGATAATCACGTCAAATCGAGTGTCATCAAGAATTCAATCTTATTTGTCCCTCCTTCTCATCTAGGCTCTTGAAATCGATCGATAATCGCTTGCCTAGAAAGATCTCCATTCGGACCCTTACGAAACTCTTCCATTCTCTTGTATCATTCTCATCTTCCTCATAAGCCACAAGACCTTTAAACATACCAGCTATCTTCCTCATATTCGTCTCATCTCGAAGGTATGGGAATAAACCCCACATCCACACCCAACCTTCAGTTCAATCAATCATAACATCCTTTGGATTTCTATATCCCACCAGGGATTTCCTTCCTCGGCCCTTTCCTTATGAGCCACATCGAAGATAGAACAAAATAAATACGAAGACATTCATCTCCAGATTTCGAACCTTCATACCACCTTCAAGTTTCCAAACTCTTTGAGCGTCGTTTCGAATCGTCGTAATGTTGCATTCCCTGCCTCCGAAAAACTTCCCCACTAGAGATCTTTGAGCCATTTTGACAGATCTATCCCCATCCCTTGTGAGCTCCATAACTGGTCCCTCGTAGTTTAATAGGACAATTTGAGATATTATCTCGTCAATCGTAGTCTCCATCTTCCCTGGATCTAACACCCAAAAGCACCAACACAAAAACAAAGGAACGCAGGGAAGGAAGAGAGAGATAGAGCAGAAATTTGGCCGTTTACCTTCTTTCAGTATCAGTTTAGTCCAATCCAAACCTAGGTTAGTTGAATTAAAAGATGTCAGTTGGCTTTGCAATAAATCCTTCAGCATTGAATGCATTCTTGAAGACAAGAGAGAAGAGAGAGGGGGGTTGTGCCATTAACGGCGCTCCATTTCGGAGATAGCCAGGCTCCATATCGGAGAGGAACAACTCTATTCAGAGAGGAAAAGCTCAATGGTAGGGAAATTTGAAACTGCAAATTTTGAAATTGGAGAGGGAAAAGATGGTGCTTTTTTATTATATAGTATATTTATTTTCATTTTCTCATTTCTTTATTAGTTGATTAGTGTCATTTCAGACTCTCTTTCTTCACTTAATTATATACGCACGTCTGAATGAACAACACGTGTATGAGTTAATTATATACCCACGTTTAAATGAACAACGCGGGTATCAATTAATTATATACTCACGTCTAAATGAACAACACGAGTATGAATTAATTATAAACCCACGTCTGAATGAACAATGCGCATATGAATTAATTATATACCTACGTTAATGAACAACGTGCATAAGAATTAGGTTTGTCAAACTCTCTCTCTTCATTTAATTATATACGTGCGTAAGAATAAACAATGGGTTGTCCAATCCACACCTGAATTAAGTTTTGTTAGACTCTCTCTCTTCATGTAATTGTAGACGTACGTATGAAGCTGTCTTATCTACGTCTGAATTCCTTCTCCCCATTTTGGCTCCAATATGCACCGAGCCCACCCTTCCCCATCCATTGAGTCTGACTTCACCACAAGAGGCGGCACCCAAACTCTCCCAAAAACAACCTTGTTTCCGCAACCCCCTTTATAAAATATATTTGGCCTTTTCGTAAACCATTGAGCCAACCAATACATCACACCTCCTTCCATAACCCTAACAATTTAATTTGTATGGTTGTTGCCTCTGCTTTTCTTCTGAACCACAATCTTAATGTATTTACTTCTTACCTCTCTCTTTCCGTCTATCGTTTTCTTCAAGATCTCAAAAACATGTTCTATATCTAACCATTTCCTGCATAAAAATTACACCACTACGTCAGAGTAAAAAACAAAATTGACTTCCTTTTTTAATATCGTGATTCGAATATTTTAGATGGGCTTTTGAAATATTTTCAATGTTTTTAAAATCGTATCGGCCGGTTGAACTGGTTGAACCGTGAACCAGCTCTGAATCCGGTACTGGATGCTGCAATATCGTTATTTGGAAATGCCGCCAATTTTTTGTTTGGACCGTGCCAATTGCGGGATCTACTACCATTAGGACACCCCTTAGTGTCCTCATATTAGGACACCCCTTAGAACCGTAGGATTAGAAGGTAGATCTAATGGCCTAAATTAATCTGGACAAAATAGTAATTCGAAACCCCTATATATACTAAATCATATTAGGGTTTTACAAACCCTAATTCTATTTTACATCTCTCCCTTCAAAAGCTCCCGCCGCCAGCCTCTAGCCTGCCGCCACCGCCATGCTCTAGTCTCGCCGCCGCCGCCATGCTCTAGCCTCTCCACCGCCGGATCTAGATGGCCGCACCCAGGCTCACCGCCGCCATCATCAACCCCCATATCTAGATGGCCGCACCCAGGCTCGCCGCAACCATCATCAACCGCCGGATCTAGATGGTCGCACCCAGCCTCACCGCCGCCATCATCAACCGCCGGGTCTAGATGGCCACACCCAGGCTCGCCGTCGCCATCATCAACCCCCATCCTTTTATCGGTTCGAAGATCCGGCTATCTAGATCTAGCCATCTAGATCCAGCCATCTACATCTTTGCTTCTTAGTTTCTGGTCATTGGTCATTAGGACTACGTTGTTCCATTTTGACGATTTAGAAACATGTTTGTAGTGTTCCATATAGTTAATTATGGAACAAATATTTGATATTATTGTTCCATTTTCAATTTGATTCAAATTTTTATGATTTTCTGTGTTCCGATTTGGTAATAAGGAACAAAATCGATTTTCAACACGTTTCATTACTTTTAAAATGGATCACTGTCCCGAAACAATAAAAGAGGAACTGTTCTGAAATGATAAAAGAGGAACTGTTTTGAAACAATTTCCACAAAAAGTGTTAGAAACTAATCTCAAATAACAATCACCGGAGATACACAACAAAAAAAGGAGCAAAAAAAGGAATAAAAAATCGGCACCTATAATTGCAAATTAGAAAAATAGTAAATCATAATTATCAAAAAAGATATGGAGCCAAAAAAGGAGAAAAAAAAGGAGCAAAAAAGGAATAAAAAATCGGCACCTATAATTACAAATCAGAAAAATAATAAACCATAATTATAAAAAAAAGATATGTTTCATAATAAAAATTTGCAATAAATAAAACATTGAAATGACCATTATATCCAATTAATATATGCCTTCAGATCTGTAGAATTAAATCCTACTGCTCTAAGAGGTGTCCTCATATGAGGACACTTTGGGGTGTCCTAATAGTAGATTTTCCCGTCAATTGCGGTGCAACCAGCCGGTTGGTTACAACTTACAAACCGTGGCTGGAAGTGCAATGGAAAAAAGGGTGTCGTATTAGCATTTTGGGAGGGAGATTAGTGGAAGAAAGAAATTTGTTATATACCATCCATATTTTACTTCGCGCAGTTCATATATTTTTTAAAAACTGATTATTATACTCTTATAAATTTGTGCAGTTCGTTTTTACTTTGCGCAATCCATGTTTTACTTCGCGCAATCCATTTTTATTACGCGCAGTCCATTTTTATTTCGCGCAGTACGTTTTTACTTTGCGCAGTCCAAATTTACTTCGCCCAATCCAGATTTCAACGCAATCCAAATAGACTACGCCAAGCAAAAAAGATTTCAACGCAATCCAGATTTCAACGCAATCCAAATAGATTTCAACGCAATCCAACTGCGCAAAGCAAAAAAGGACTGCGCGAAGTAAAGCATGGACTGTATGAAGTAAAAAAATAGACTACGTAAAGTAAAATCTGACCTGCATGAAGTAAAATACGAACTGTATGTATATACAGCCCATATTTTACCTCGCTCAGTCCATATTTTTTCAAAAGCTGAGCATTATATGCTTATTAATTTATGCAGTCCATATTTTACTTTGCGCAGTCCAGGTTTTACTTCGCGCAACACGTTTTTAATACGCACAATTCGTTTTTACTTCGCGCAGTACATTTTTACTTTGCGCAGTCCAGATTTACTTCGCCCAGTCTAGATTTCAACTCAATCTAGATTCTAATAACTATAAACCTTAATTCTTTTGTTAGATATTTTCGAAGATATGTAATGGTTTATAGTTATTCAAATTATTTTGTGAAAAATATAATTAATTTTATTTTATTAGAATATTAAATTTAGTATAAAGTTTCGTAGTTTTGAATATGTGTTTTATTTTACTTTCAAAACATAAAAATAATTAATTTATTCAAATATGCACTATGTTAGTAATTTAGACCGCATAAAGTAAAAATGGATGTTAGTAAAATCTGGACTACGCGAAGTAAAAACGGACTGCACGAAGCAAAAATGGACTGCGCAAAGTAAAACTTGGACTGCGCGAAGCAAAAATGGACTGCGCGAAGTAAAACATGGACTGGATGAAGTAAAAACAGACTGAGGACAAGTAAAATCTGACCTGCATGAAGTAAAATACAATAAGGGTGTCATGGTCCATTTCTGAAAAATACGAACTTTATGAAGTAAAATACGGACTGTATGCTATATAACAGTCCATGTTTTACCTCTCGCAGTCCATATTTTTTCAAAAGTGGAGCATTATACCCTTATTAATTTGTTCAATCCGTATTTTATTTTGCGCAGTCCGTTTTTACTTTGCGCGGTCCAGGTTTTACTTCGCGCAATCCATTTTTAATACGCACAATCCATTTTACGTCAAGCAATACATTTTTACTTTGTGCAGTCTAGATTTACTTCGCCCAGTCCTGATTTCAACGCTATCCAGATTCTAATAACTATAAATCTTAATTCATTTTGTTGGATATTTTCGAAAATATGTAATGGCTTATTTATTCAAATTATTTTGTAAAAAATGTAATTATTTTTATTTTATTAGAATATTAACTTTAGATATGAAATATTTCGTAGTTTTGAATATGTATTTTATTTTACTTTCAAAATAATTAAAACAATTAATTTATTGAAATATGCACTACGTTAGTAAATTTATACTGCACGAAGTAAAAATGGACAGTGTTAGTAAAATTTGGACCGTGTGAAGTAAAAACGGACTGTGCGAAGTAAAAACAGACTGCGCAAAGTAAAACTTGGATTGCGCGAAGCAAAAATAGGCCGCGCGAAGTAAAACATGAACTTTATGAAGCTAAGTAAAAGCTGGACTGTACAAAGTAAAATATAATAAGAGTATAATGGTCTATTTATGAAAAAATACGAATTGTGGGAAGTAAAATAGGAACGGTATATAGCAGGAAAAAAAAAACTAGGGTTACCACCACCAACCCAACCCTCATTTGTTTCCGCTAGTCTGAAATCAATGTTATCTACAGTTCAGTCGACTTATGTTGAGTAATTTGGCCGACGACCCTCCACACTGAACAAGTCTGCACTATCCATTATGATTTATAAATTTATTTGAGTAATTTGAAGAAACAATTTCATTTATAAATGTTGGAGTAATTTGAAGAAACAATTTCATTTATGACCCACCTATATTATGATTTATAAATTTATAGTATTCCATTGGTAAAGAGACAGATACATAGATTTTTTTTAACAAATGAATTGTTCATTTAAACATTAATACAAATACATAGATCGTCGCGGCATTTTTTTAATTTTAAATAGGGTTTACTGGATGAGGGATGTGAGATACCTATGATGAAGATGGCTAGTCTGTACTCTATACTTTAAAACTTAAATATGCGGTCAGGTACTCACGGATACACAAAATTGAGTTAAAAAATTCTATTTCTAGTATATAAAGAAATTTCCTAAATTGTGAGGCTAGTAATCAACGTAACAAGTGCTTTAGTATGAGATACAAATGATAGCCTTGTGTATCCTTAATTACCAGCTAGCAGCATGGTAACAACTCATATTGTTGCTTAATTATCACTCACTCACTCACTTAACAAATGATAGTCTTGGTCGTCCCGAGCAACAAAGACATGTTAGTTATTTAGTTGGAGCGTTTGTGGTTGTATTTACCATTTATAAGTAACTTTGAAGTTAAAAATGTGTTAGGTCTGTGCTACATATTTACTACTTAAAAGATTAGTTAAGCATCAACCCTCAATTCATGACAATTTAAGCCTAATTCAATATAAGTTTCAGCAGGGTTTTCAATTTTTGGGTATTTTGGTATGACTCGGGTAGTTCGGGTATAACCCAAACAGGTTACGGGTACCCTAACTCTTAATTTTTTTTATCCAAACCACGAACTCAAACGAGTTTTGGATACCCTACACCCGCACTTGTTCTGGTAATCCATATGAGTTCATTTTCAGCACTACAAATATTGATGGTTTATTTGATTATATATTACAAATTCATACTATATAGTTTGAGTCAAACACAATTTATTTCCAACAATTCATCCAAAAAAATTTATTCCCAACAAAGAACTTCATGGTTTGAAATGCTAGAAATATAATGTCAAAATAGTGTCACCTCCAATATTAATAGATGGATAACTAAGTTGTGACATCGTGCACACACATCAATAAAAGTCCGGCTTGGGATCAAGGAAAGTGACTTCCTTGATCCCATCAAGGAAGGGCATTTTGGGCATTTGGGCTTTTCAAAAAGTTGTCCAGCCACCTCCACCGTCACCGGTCCTCGGTCGCCGTTGCCGTCGGCCGATCAGCCACCGCCGCTGGTCAGTCGTCGCCGATCAGCCTCCGCCGCCGATCCTCCGTCACCGCCGCCATTCCTCCAATGCCTCCGTCGGTCAGCCGTCGTCGTCGCCGATCCTCCGCCACCGCCGCCAGTCCTCCGCCGCCGCCCTCAATAAAATTATATATATTTAAAAAAAAATCTTGTTGATATGATTCGAAATCATGACATCTTCTGCTAAATATTAAACTCCTACCACTATGCTACTAAGTACTTATTGATGTTATATAATAATAAAATTATCTTATTAAATAGATGCACATGGTTTGTAAAAAAATGTGTACACGAGTACGAAATATGTGTACACTAGTATATAAAATTAGGTGTGCACGTGTACGAATAGGCGTTCACATGTACACACATTACATTATTAAGTAGTGTGCACATGATTTATACAAAATATGTACACACGAGTACGAAGTATGTGTACACTAGTGTAAAAAATAAGTGTGCACGTGTACGAATAGGTGTACACATTTGTACATGTGTACAAGATTAGTATACGTGTGTAATAAATTTAAGTACATAAAACTGTACGTGTATAAAACGTGTACACATGATTTATACAAAATATGTGTACACTAGTGTAAAAAATATGTGTACGAATAGGTGTACACGTGTATAAAATGTGTGTACACATAAACAAAATGTAAGATATTGTGTACACGTGTACAATGAGTATATGCACGTGTACAAAGAGTGTGTGCACGTGTACAAAGAGTGTGTGCACGTAACAAGTATGTGCACGTGTACACCGTGTGTACATGCGTACAAGATAAGTGTACACGTATACAAAAATGTAAGTACATAAACGTGTGCGTGTATAAAACATGTACACATGTATAGAAACATGTACACATGTATAACACGTGTACGAAAAATCTTTGCAAATGAGTACACAGTTTATGTACAAAAATGTGCACGTACACATGTACAAAAATATGTACACATATTAAAAACGAGTACGAAGCGTCACCGAAAAAATTTCCTGAAAAATAGGCCCGACAACGGTTGTCCGGTGGCTAAAAAAATTTCGAAATTGGAACTCCGATCGTCTGGAAAATTCATCGGAGAAGTCGTCGGAGCTCCAGTCGCGGCTGTTTCCACTTAAATTAAAAAGAAACTAAAAAAGAAATTAAAGTAAATTAAATGGTGAAATGACCCTTTTACCCTTTTAATTTAAACCATTAGATCTGAAAAAATGAATGAATGGTTGAGATTGTTCGTTGACATCATCAAGGAAGCCAAATTTGTTTGATGGCAAGCCGAAGTCCATAAATAAAAGCTAATAATTTTAATATGAAAGAACCTTAATACTAGGATAAGAGAGGTACCGCCAAATTATATGGTGATTATACGGAGCGCGGTGGCTGACAAAGAATATCTTTTGTATCCTATACAAAACTCAAGGAGAACCATCAGATCTCCTCCAATTAAATCTAACGAACGACATAACTAGTTAAGGGGTGAATTTTTTTTTTCCTTTTACCAGCCCCACTACCTAGGATAATTTCCCTACCGCCCCCACCCCCAGTCCTTTGAAACACGAAATCAATTTCGGCGTAAACTCTGGGCGGCGCGCTAGTGCAGCGACTCTCTCCCGTGTGGCGGCTGTCTCCGGTGCGGCGGCGCTTTAGCTTCGACCGATTGCTTGGAGCGGGTCAAGGATCTGTTGGTGGCGCCAGAGGTAATCGACGATTCCCCCATCCGCCAGACTCCGAATAAGACTTCTCTCGCCGCCGGTAAGCCAAGATTCTCTTCCTTTTTTGTTTTCTCCCTTGCATGTCAGTCAAGCCGGATTACAACCTCTATCTCTTATTTCGCCGATTGAAAAACAGCCACATCCAAGCTCTGATTCAATCACCGAAGAAGAACCTAGAGTAGATACAGGAAATTCTGATTACATAGGTCTTCTCGTGCTTTCGGTTTTGCAATCCAGGTCAGTCACTGTTGTTTTTCAATGATTGTGGTGGTTTTTACTTCAATCATGGATTGTGATGCCCGAATATCATGAATCAATACATGTAGCTGTACAATACTTGTATGTTCGTTGTACTAGTATGTTTGATTACGTTTTCTAAAGCGATGGTTTGGCTCAAAACTTGTATGATTTCATCTAACTTGTATGGTGATGGTACTAGTATGTGTTTTACTAATTTATCTCCATACCTCTTGTCCTCTTTGCTCATAAGGGGAGGGACAAAATATGTTGTGGTTGTTTGTGTGACGAATTTAGTGTTTGTATAGCTCTGTTCTTGGTAGAAGCAATACATGTATGCTTGTAGGACTAGTATGCTTATTACACAAATGCAAGTCTGATTCCTGGGACTAGTATGTTTTGAGTTATTTGCCTTTTCTGTTTTTATGAGTTCTTTTCGGCAATACTAGTAGGTGTACAATACTTGTATATTCGTAGTACTAGTATTCGTTGTTGTAATTGTCACTACACAAAAAAAGGCCTTTAGCGTCGCTCGGAGGGGAAGTATTTAGCGTCGGTCAGTTAGGAACCGACGCTAAACCCTTGACTCGCGTTTGACCGAGGGTTTAGCGTCGGTCGAAAGGCGACCGACGCTAAATTCTGACCAAAACCGACGCTAAATTTGATTTTGGGTCAGAAACGAAGCCAACCAGCTTTGGCGTCGGTTACCGACATGTTTTAGCGTCGGTCGGCGACCGACGCTAAAACACATATATATTTAAGCCGCCACCCTAACCCTAATCACATCTCTCTCCTCCATCTTTCCTCCTTCAGCCTTCTTCTTTTTCCTCTTCTCTTTTTCTGAAACTTTTTATTAAATTCTTCTTCTTCTTCCTCTTCTTCTTCTTCCTTTTCCATATCTCCTCCATCTTTCTTCTTCTTCCTTTCTTCTTCCTCCTCCACCTTCTTCTTCCTCTTTCTTCTTCTTCCTCTTTTTCTGCTTCCTTTTCCAGATCTCCTCCATCTTTCTTCTTCTTCCTTTCTTCTTCCTCCTCCACCTTCTTCTTCCTCTTCCTCTTCTTCCTTTTCAAGATCTCCAGATCCAGCCTTCCTCTTCTTCCTCTTCTTCCTCTTCCATCTTCCTCTTCTTCTCCTCTTCCTCTTCTTCTCCTCTTCTTCTCATTTTCTCCATTTCTCCCCAGCCATCTGTTTCCAGTCATCCGTCGCCGTCATCGTTGCCGCCGCCGCCGTCGCCATCATCGTCGCCGTCATCATCAAGGATTGACTGATTGGACAAGTAGTGACCAAAAGGGTGACCTAATAAATTTAAGTGACCAAATTGTATAAATGGAAAAAGGAGTGACAAAATAGAAAATGAAAATAAAAAACGAATAAAAAACGAAAACAAAAAAAAATTGGGTTGGTTAGCGACCTATTCGGTCAAGGATTTAGCGTCGCTCGTTATACGGATTTAGCGTCGGTCGCATAGCGTCGGTAGATTTGGCGTCGCTTTTTTTGAGCGACGCTAAATCCTTTAGCGTCGGTCAGCAACCGACGCTATCCAGCGTTTCTGACCGACGCTAAACAAGCGGATTTTTGTAGTGTGTAGTGTGTAAGTTTATGTCCAAGCTGAGTGTTTGGTAGTGCTCATATTATTTTGATGTAATCAATCTTGTTTCTGATCTTTGGTCGGTATGTTTGCAGAAGCTGGAGGAGCATTGGTGTCTTCATTTGAAAAAAGTCATAATTGTTGGATCTACTGCTGGATAAAAATACCTACTATTGGTGTACAATAATTGTATAAAATACCTACTGTTGGAAAAAAGAGCTCATTGTCAACATGATTAATATGATATGATGGCTGCTGTATTGAACTTGTATAACAGCAAAACCGAAAATGGCCAAAGTAGTGAACTTACCTAACAGGAAATAGAGTAATTCTTCAATTGAGTATAAAATATTCAAAGTAGCAAAAACCGAAACTAAAATATACAAAGTCAAAATCTAAATCCTTAAAAATATAGATTTCATGGGAGCAATAAAGCATAAAGAAACATAAATAGTTTCTATGAAAGTAGTCTTAATGAAAGAACATTGACTGAAAAGAAAGGAACAATGTCGTAGCCACACACGATTTCTTGTTATTCTTGCGTCGGGATTGCATTCTCGTCGGGATCAAATATAGCATCAACATCGGGGGAATGATCACTCGGAGAATTATTTAGATCAAAATGAAATGCGGAAGAAGGTTTGTTGACTTGGGAACTCGAACCGGGTAAATCTATTACAAAACAAAAACTAGATCAACCATGGTGGTGGCTGTTGCTTTGGTGAAGAAGAAGATAAGGATTAGTTAAATAAGTAAGAAAATAATTTGTTGCATATTTTAAGAATGAGATATTTAAAAAATATTAAAATTAATAATTAAACATTAAATTAGGGAAATCCTTTGCATATCCGGTGGTTAAATAACAAGGGAAGTGGGAGAATTTTAATAGATTATTTAATTAGATGTAATAACTAATTAGGTAGTTAGTATGAGATCAATGGTGGAGATTAAACTTTGTACAGGTGACAAAGTAAAGACTTTGTCACCGAAAAAAATTCCGTGATTATATACTTTTGTAGTCATTTGTACTATATTAATAAGAACCAATCAATTTAACACATCCGCCTTTTAATGAATTTATTAATTAAAATAAGACAAAATATTAAAACATCTAATGTGGAATAAAAAAAATAATTAGGATTATTAATAAATTTCATTAATTCCGTTGGGCTCATTCATTATTTTCCCTTTTTTTCTTCTTTACTTAATTTCCCCTTTCACAGCTAACGCTGTTGCTGAAAACACCACCTCCGGGCCACACCAGTGACGCCTCCTCTTCTAGTTCTTTTCCAGCGAGGTAATTTCAATTGAATTTTCTACTAGTTCTTATTCATCTCTATATCAAGATCTACAATAGTATGAACAAGTAATTTGAAATTGATTTTTCTATTAGTGCTTATTCATCCCCTTCTTCAGATCTACAATAGTATTAATTGGATTAGTACTAGTGCTTGTCCAGATCTGCACTAGTATGAACTGGACTAGTACTAGCGCTTATCCAGATTTGTACTAGTGCATGTAGTACCTACGTTTTTAATTTATATATGTTTTGATGTTTTTATTTGTGTACTAGTGGTGCTCCGACGAAGCGTTGATAGTGGTGTTCTGATAATGTGGTCTCTTTTTTGAACGAGGATTTTTTTTTTAGGCAAATAATTTCCTTTTCTTAAGTGTATTTAATGCTATTTATAATTTATAATTTGAATTAATACATTTGATGATAAAAAGTATTCATAATTTATCTTAGTCATTAATGTAGTAGGAATGACTACAAAAAATATGTACTCATGGTAGGGGGCCGGAGAGGTACCTAATTATAAAAGGGTCACACTCATATAAATCATGAACAACGACGCCATTTATGCCACCTACGATAGAATTCATAGCACCATCCACATTTGTCTTTAAGATAGGAAAAAAGAGGTGAACACCAAACAAAAGTAGGAGACAAAGTAGTTAACATTTTGTAAATCTGAATGAGGAACAGATTTGTTACGTGCCGAAACGGAGTGCGTAACGATCGGAGAGTTTCTTCCCCAAAGTCTTGTTCCCCAAGGATTTTCTTCGGAACTCGAACTCGAAGATGACGATGCTCGCGAACCCGTGAGCTTATCGATAGTGGTGAAACGCGGAATGTTGACAAGTCAAGGAATCGACTTATGAGAAAAGATGGAGTCGGCGGAAGTGTTTGTGAATGGCGACGGGACGAACAGTATAATAAAAGAAGCAAAATAAATGATAGGGTTTGTTCTTATTGCTTCACTTCTTGGCCGAAAAACATATACTTATACCCAACCTAATAATTATAAAATATTAACTAGCCTAACAACTAACAAACTCCTAATCCGAAATTGCAACAAACCACAAAGTCTAATCCTAATTGATGGGCCCTTGAGTCGTATCCGCCCTCGTACATGATGAGGGCGGTCCATCACTCCAAGGCATTCGAAGCAGTTCCATAGTATCGCCTCGAGCCTCTCGCGGCCTCAAGACCATACTGGGGGCAATTGATAGGCCCAAGTTGAATCCGCCCTCGAACATGGTCAGGGCGGTCGAGTATCTCCAGGGCGGTCCTCTGTCCGCCTCAGCCAAAGGATCACCTGTCATAGCTACAGTTGGCCACCGCCCATTACTGTTGACGGTGACTCGCTGCGGCCCACCCAGAGCAGGACACGTGGACCCTGCCAGACCAATGGGACCTATAAATAACAGGGTCCCCCATTCAGAAGAAGACAGACAGACTTGGGACCATACGCCTGATACTACAAGCTTTCACGCTGTACGCTAAAGGCTATCGGTTCCGCCCACACCAAAGGGCTCTCGCCCGGTACTTCTCTGTAACCTATTCTCCCTACATTACCCACATACTTGTCACCTTACATATACTAACCCCTTGCACGTCCGCCCTGCAAGGTACCATCCGCCGAGACACTCCGAGGACGGATTCATTGCCTAAACCTCCAAAGAACCACAGTATTGATCCACCGGTCCAACTGGGCGGATCAATTGGCGCGCCAGATAGGGGACAACTAAACGTTTTGTTCCCAAAAGACAAACAGCATGCAGAATTTGGAGGAAAATCCCACGAGTGGTATCCCCACGGATACGCTCATCACCCCGGCCAAACAAATCGTATCGGCGGGTGTCCCCCGAGACCCTCGTCCTTCCATAGACCCACCCTTGGGAACGGCTACACAAACACCCCATCCAATCCGCCCTCTAGGCCTTGGATTGCTCCAAGGAGAGTCCCACATCCCCCTCCGTTGGAAGATAGAGTGACGGCTGATCCCGCCGCGGGGGACCTAGCGGCACAGGTAGCCGATCTACAAAGACAAAACGCTGAAATGGCAGTGATGATGAAGTTCCTGGTGGCCAAAGCAACCCCCGGAAATCACACCGAGGGCTCATCCGGCGGACTGGCAACCGGCATGGCGGACTCGGACGAAATGTACCGACTGTTCTCCCTCGCCACCAGTCAGGCCCAAAGCAACTCGCCATGCGGCAGCCTCTGGACAAGAGTCTCCTCAGCTTTCCTCCCCCACAAGGATTCGTGCCACCAGCAATCAAGGCGTACGACGGAACTGGGGATCCCGACCAACATCTGCTAACATTCACCATTGCCATGCAGATGTTCACGGCCCCGGACGCTACCTACTGCCGTACGTTCCCTGGAACGTTAACTGGAGCTGCACTAACCTGGTATGGAGGTTTGGCAGAAGGAATCATAAAGAATTGGGAAGATTTCTGCCAACTCTTTCTCCACAAGTTCTCAAACCAAAAGGAGGCGGGACGCAATTTGTCCGCCTTCTGGAACTTGAGACAGAACCGGTCCGAGACTCTTAGGCAGTACTACGAGAAGTGGGCCAAGGCGGTCGCGGCGGTGCCCAACCTCGCACTAGACATTGTGCTCCACCACATCCAAACCACCACACTCAGCACCGAACTGGTGAAGGACTTGGTCCGGAGAAAGCCAAAAACCCACACCGAATTGGAGACATGTATCCTCCAGTGTGCTGAAGTGGAAGAGAATGTCGCCATGATACAGGACGGGTACAGGCGCTCAAGCGATCCGAACAGGGATAAAGGATACCAAGGGCGGAAAGAGAAACGCCCTGACGACAGAAGAGACAACCGCCCTCACGGAGAGGGAAGATCGGAACAAGGGTACACCCCCCTGTCGGAATCAAGGCGAAGGCTCATGTACGTCCTCCAAGAAAAGAAAGGGGGATTGCGGTGGCCGGCCCCGTTACCCAAGGCGGCACTGAAGAGGGGGAACCCAAATGAGTATTGCGAGTTTCATGGGCAGAAGGGGCACGACATGGAGGACTGCCGGGAACTCCGCAGTGAGATTGAGCGAGCCATAAAGAATGGTGACCTCAAGGAATTCATCATAAGTAACCGAAGGAGAAAAGAGCGGGAACGCTCAGAATCGCCAAGGCAAGGAGAAAAGGAAAGGTTAGAGACACCCCCTCCGAAGGCGGGTAGACACACGCCCCCCAGAAAGGCGAGTGTCTTCGACAGGATAACGGATGAGGAAAGTCCGGATACCCAAAAGGAGGGCGGAAAGCCCAGGTACAAGAGAACATGCAGCATGATTTTGGGAGGAGAGGAGGATACGCCCCAGAGCAGAAGGGTCGTTGGTGAATGTTCCATGGTCAGACAGTCGGATAAAGAGCCGCCATTGACGTTCACATCGGCAGATTTGCGCGGGGGAAGTCCCAGCACCCAAGCGATGGTGATCCGTGTCATCATTGAAGACACTCTCGTAGAGCGGGTGCTAGTGGACGAGGGTAGTTCGGCGGATATACTCTCGGCCGACGCTTTCAGCAGAATGAGATTAGACCCCGCCCTACTCAAGCGTTCAAAGATCATGCTGACTGGCTTCGCGGGAAATGACGTACCTGTACTGGGCGTGATCACCTTACCCATCACGTTGGGGGACGACGATCACCAGGAAACAAAGCACATAAAATGGTACGTCACCAATTGCAATTCGGCGTATAACATGATAATGGGGCGGCCCAGTTTGGCCGCCTTCGAGGCGGTTTCCTCCACAGTCCATCAAGTCATGAAATTCCCTACTGCAAGAGGAATCGGAGTAGCATGGGGAAACACTCCATTAGCACGAAAATGCTATAGGGTGGCTCTCAAGAAGGAAGAGGCGTGTTTCTCAGTGGATACTAGAGACGACGCGTATGTCCGCCCAGAATGCGCAGAGGCGGATACAGAAGTCCCACTGTATCCTGGTAATCCTGAGAGAGTGATACGGCTGTCCGCTCATATGCCGGTCCCAGACCGAGACCGCACAGTGGCACTGCTGAGAGAGTATGCTGATTTGTTCGCATGGAAACCCCAGGATATGCCTGGGCTGGACCCCGCGATCATGCAGCACCACCTAGCTGTGAGGGCAGACGCCCGCCCCGTGTCGCAAAAGAAGCGGACAGTAAATTGGACAAGAAAACAAGCGGTCCAAGAAGAAATAACAAAACTGTTGGAGGCAGGTTTCATCAGGGAAGTCCAATACCCGACGTGGCTGTCGAATGTAGTAATGGTGGGCAAGGCGGATGGAAGCTGGCGGATGTGCATAGATTTTACCAACCTCAACGACGCCTGTCCCAAGGACCCATATCCGCTGCCTAATATCGATCAACTGGTGGACGCCACAGCAAACCATGAGACGTTGTCTTTCTTGGACATGTTCTCAGGATACCACCAGATCCCTCTGGCAAAGGCGGACCAAGAAAAAACGTCATTCTCGACGCCCTTCGGCAATTATTGCTACAATGTGATGCCGTTTGGCCTAAAAAATGCCGGAGCGACGTACCAGAGGATGATTGACAGAGTTTTTCAAGATCAGTTGGGTCATCACATGGAAGCATACGTTGATGACCTGCTGGTTAAGACCAAGGCGGGTGAGGACCACCTGGGAGACCTCAGGAAAACCTTCGACACCTTGAAGGCGTTCCAACTTCGCTTGAATCCGAAGAAGTGCGTCTTTGGCGCATCCTCAGGGAAGTTTTTGGGATTCATAATCACCAGGCGGGGAATCGAGGCGAACCCCAAGAAGATAGAAGCTATTATACAGACACCACCCCCTAAGACAGTGAGAGATGTCAAAACGTTGACGGGGCGGTTAGCGGCTATGAACAGATTCATCCCAAAGTCCGCCGAAAGGCAGGCGCCATTCTTCGCCACTCTGAAGGCGGCGGCCAAGTTCTCATGGACGGAAGAGTGTTCTACGGCTTTTGAGGAACTCAAGGCATTCCTCACCACTCCGCCGACGCTAGCAGCCCCGGTTCCCGGAGATGATCTATACCTGTACGTCGCCATCGCGGCTACAGCTGTCAGCTCAGTTCTCGTGAAGCGGATGGACAAGGAAGAACGCCCGGTCTTCTACACGAGCAAGTCGTTAGTAGATGCCGAAACCAGGTATTCTCCATTGGAGAAGTCAGCCTACGCGGTGATTATCGCCTCCAGGAAGCTGCGCCCATACTTCCATGCTCACACAATTCACGTTGTGACGAACTTACCACTCAAGGCAGCTCTCAGGTCCATGGGAGTGGCAGGGCGCATGTCCAAATGGGCGGTAGAGCTCAGTGAATATGACGTACACTTCCAACCACGGACAGCCATCAAGGCACAGGCTCTGGCTGATTTTGTGGTCGAAGGATGTGTCCGGGCGGAAGGACGCCCGGATGATTACTGGGAGCTCTACGTGGATGGAGCATCGAGCAAGAACGGAGCAGGGGCGGGTATAGTGTTAAAAAGCCCCCAGGGAGTCCTACACGAAACCGCCCTACGTTTCAACAGGCCACGAACCAACAATGCGGCGGAGTACGGGGCGCTCATTGCAGGGCTCAGAATGGCCAAAGCCATGGGAGTATCTCATCTCAAGGTTTTCTCTGACTCCGCCATTGTGGTCAACCAGCTCAGTGGGGTGTACGAGGTCCGGGAGGAAACTCTGGCCCCGTACAACGATCAAGCCAAGATCGCCCTCAAGGGTTTCGAAACAACGGAGATCCATCAGGTGGCGAGGGAAGACAACGCCCACGCTGACGCTCTCTCTAAGCTCGCTACCGCTCTCAGCTTCGAAGAGGACAGGACGATCACCGTGGAAAAAGAAAGAGAAGAGGGTGAGTGTATGGCCGTCGATGACCAGACAAGCGTAACACCGCCCACAGCGCCACTCACGGATTGGCGTGCGCCAGTACGGACTTTTATTGAAACGGACGCCCTCCCGGCGGACCGAGCGCTGGCTACCAAGGTTCGTAGACGAGCGACAAGATGTGTTTTGCTGGACGGCGAAATGTACCGTAAGTCCTCGGCAGGGCCATACTTGCGATGCTTAAGTGATGAGGAGGCTTCTTTCACTTTGAGAGAAATCCACCAAGGCGTTTGCGGGATGCATATAGGCGCCAAAAGCCTGGAAAAAAATATATTATTGCAGGGGTACTATTGGCCAAAAATCCGCCGAGACTCGGAAGAGCTGGTCAAGCGGTGCCACAAGTGTCAGCTATTCGCTAACACGCACCACCTGCCCTCCGCCGCTCTCCAGCCAATAGTTTCGCCATGGCCGTTCGCCTTCTGGGGGATGGATTTGCTAGGACCATTCCCAGAAGCGGTAGGCAAGAGAAAGTACATCATCGTGGCGGTGGATTACTTCACCAAATGGGTGGAGGCCGAAGCTCTCGCCTCCATCACGGCATATCAGGTGCAGAAGTTTGTGTTGAAAAACATCATCACTCGCTTCAGCCTTCCTCTAGGATTTGTCTGCGATCATGGCACTCAGTTTGATTGCACGGCGTTCCTTGACTTTTGTGAAGAGTTCAAAATCATGGTTCGCTTGGCGTCGGTGGCATATCCCCAGGCGAACGGGCAGGCGGAAGCCATCAATAAGCTCATCTTGCAAGAATTGAAGAGGAGAGTGGATGCGGCTAAGGGAAAATGGGTCGATGAGTTGCCCAACATCCTATGGGCGCACAGGACTTCGTACAAAACAGCCACAGATGAAACCCCTTACACCCTGGTATATGGAACCGAAGCAGTCCTACCGTGGAGGTTAATCTGCCTAGCCTTCGGATTCAGCACTTCAACCACGCCAACAATGATGCAGGCTTACATCATAATCTAGACATGTTAGAAGAACGAAGGGAGGATGCAGCTATCCGCCTGGTAGCTGAAAAGGAACAATTGGCTAGGCGATACAACGCTCATCTTCGCCCTCATCACCTGGAACAAGGTGACTGGGTGGTTCGAAAGGTTTTTCGGCCGGTCCCCCAACAAGGCAAACTAAACGCCAATTGGGAAGGGCCATACAAGGTCCGTGAAGTGATCGGTCCAAGCACCTTTAAACTCGAACACCCTACCGGCGAACCCATACACAAGACATGGAACGCCATGCACTTGCGGAAGTACAGTGCAAATGAAGACAAGACCTAGCTCACTCTGCAACTTTCCATCCTTGTTTTACTTTTGGGTTTGGTTTATTTTGAAGGCAACCTACTAAGGGCGTATATGTAAGGAAAGGAAGGCAGTTTCATTCAAGGATATATATACGATATTATGTATCAACAAGTAAGTGCTACTAACAGCATGGCCGGGTTCGAACTCCCCTAGGAGGAACTTAACCCCTGTGCCAAGTTCGGATTCCCCAGGGTGGATTCTAGCTCATCAGCGTTCGGGTTCCCCTAGGCGGAACCCAACACCTCGTTGAGTTCAGTTTTCCCCAGGGCGGATCTACTTCATCAGCGTTCGGGTTCCCAAGGCGGAACCCAACACCCTCGTTGAGTTCAGTTTTCCCCAGGGCGGGATCTAGCTCATCAGTGTTCGGGTTCCCCAAGGCGGAACCCAACATTCCCTCCAACTTCGGGTTCCCCTAGGCGGAACCCAACTCTTCGTTGAATTCAGTTTTCCCCACGGGCGGAATCTACTTCATCAGCGTTCGGGTTCCCCAAGGCGGAACCCAACATTCCCTCCAACTTCGGGTTCCCCAAGGCGGAACCCAACACCTCGTTGAGTTCAGTTTTCCCCAGGGCGGAACCCAACACTTCGTTGTCCAATTTCACGCAAACAAAACAAAAAGAGAGAAGAAAAAGGGGATGACAATTGGATAACAATGGCATTTCATTTCTCATCCTGACATGGCGGATTGATACGTTTGTTACAAAGGACAGGGAGCCGAAAAGAAGAGCAAATTTACAAGACATGGAATTACTCGCGCCCGCCTGATGATCCCATTTTTTCCGCCCGGGACCTCTCAGCCCGAGCCTTCTTCTTCAGCTCCTTGTGCCGGAGAGTCACCTCGGAGTGCGCCTCGAGCAACAGCTCCTTGCGACGGTCCGAGGAGAGCACTTGAGAATCAGCGGACTCCTCCTTAAACTCCTGCGCCATCAACCGCCGGGACGCAGAGCGAAACATCTGCTCCTGGTTCCAGGAACAATCGATGTTCCCCCGTCGGAGTTCATGGCGGACGGCAGTGAGGGTGTTGTCAAGAGCGCCCTGCACCCGGTCGCCTAACTCCGCTTCAGCCTTCTCAGCGACCGCCTTCTCAACGTCCGCCCTCAGCGCCTGAAGGGTCTCCTCTGTCTCTTTCAAAACAAGGCCGCGGCTCTCCAGGTCCCTTGTCTTGGCCCCCAGATCCTCGGCCATGACCGCCCTGTCGGTCTCTAAGAGGACCACCTGCTCCTTCAGGGCGTCCTTATCCGCCTCCGCCTGGGACAGGGCCGCCTCCACCTCGTAGCGCTTCTGCTGCTCCGCCTGTAAGTCCAACATGTGTTCAGTGGCTTGGTTAGCGTGCGCAACACGGATCAAATCCAATTCATAAGAGGTAGTTACCAGAAGCCGGGCCGCCTCCTCGTCCATTTCCTTTTTCGCCCTGGAATACTTGGCTTTCCATTGCTGAGTGGCGGCCCGAGCTTCCCGCAGTTGGCTTTCCAGCTCCTCAGCACCTTGGGGCCGCTCGGCCCTAAGCGCATTATCCGCCGAAAGCAGTGCGCCGGCGGTTCCCAAAAGCTGCAAACACAAGCAGTCCAAAAATTACTTACAAAAAAAAATAGCAGGACAAAACTAGTGTATGACATCGCAAAAGGATCTTACCCTGGCTCCAATCGCCATTTGCTCCATCGCCATACTGCGAACCCCCTCCTCCGACCGGGGGTGGTCGATGTCCCAGTCGGCCGCCAGTTGGAGAGCGGCTCGCGTGAGAATCTCGTTGCCGCTTAGGGTGGGCTGCATCGCCGGAAGGCGGGCGGAGCTGTACTCCCCAGAAGAAGCCTGGGGTTTCGAAGAGCTCTCCGACCGTTTTCTCTTCCCGGTATCTTTCTTGGCTAACGTCTTACGGCGCTTTGCCTTATCCTTCGGCGATGGCGGACTCCTGGCCGGCTCGGTTCGTTTCTCCAGGCGATCCTTATCCGCTTTCTCTTTTTCTGGGTGGGCGGTTCGTGCGCTTCGCGTTCCCTCCTGCTGATCCGCCACCGGAGTTTCAGGTTGCGGCTGAGTATCAGCAGACGCTCCCCGCATCCTGGCATTCAGCAGCGCCGCGAAGATGGAGTTCTCTGCACCAAGTCAAAACAAGCAAACATGTTAGGCATTTGAGAAAGAATAAGACTGGATACACACTAAGAACGCCCAACTACAGAAGTCGCTCTCAAAATTGTCCGCTCACCACCGCCGCCTAGCCAGGCCTTCAGGACGGTCCGGCCCCTCTTCTTCAGGTTGTAATTCCAGGTGTTCACCCAGTTCACAATAGCAGCATCATTCTCCTGAAGGCGGCCGGGGTTATTGAACACCTCGATGGCCCCATAAGACCATGTGGGTCGAAGGCGCTCCGCCCAGAACACATCCTCCGGCGAATCAGCTTTCACAAAGAAAAAGCTGTGCCACCACACGGAGTCCGCCTTGATGGCACCATACACTCCGCTCCCTGAGTGCGCCATCCTCTTTGAGAAAGTAATACCATTTTGGTTAATCTTGGCTCTGTAGAGATGGCGGAATACTCGGGCGCTGGGAGCGACATTCCTCTTCACACATGACACCTGAAACGCTGCCATGACTGCCCAGGCGTGGGGTTGGAGAGCTCCCAAGGACGCTCCTAGCAGATCCAAGACATCCAGCTCCCAAGGATCCAGAGGGAAACGGAGACCGTACATAAGCGCCTCCACCCAAACGCCCACCCATCCGGGCGGACAGTTTCCGATTGAGCAAAGTCGGGCAGGGGCAGCGTACGAGAAGCGCTGGGGCATGTCACAATCGTTCAAAACTTTCGCCAGGGCGTTCGTCTTGACATATGGAAAGTATCCCGGACCGAACACTTCCCGGCAGTCTGCGGGAGACCCCTCCCACATCTGCTCCCAAGTTCTGATCCTGTACCCATACTTCTCCACAGCCCCGGTGTCAAGATCAAAACCCCAAGACTCCTTGGTGAATCCGGCTTGCCACGACGCGAACCGGCGAACAATGTTTGAGTTGGGTTTCTTGAACCTGGCTTCTGCCTGACGGCGGAGCTGCTCCGCCGAAGGGGAAGGCAGCGGATCAGCATCCTCAGTGAAGGTGTACTCCATGTCAAAGTCGGCGTACGGGTTGAAGACTATGTCGGAATCCTCCGGATAAGGCATCTGCCCTTTGAGTTTGGGATCCGCTGCATCCGACCCTTCCTCATCAAACTTTTCTTCCCTGACAGGCTCGGGGACAGAGGCGGACTCGAGTGACGACACGGAGATGACGATGACGAAGATGAGGACGACGCATCCGCCCCGTTCCTCTCCTCCCTTCATCATAACCTCCTACAACAGAAGGACAAGGGGCACAAATCAGAAGAGGAGGAGGAACGAACACCAGGGGGCGAGCGGATACCGGAGCCGTGCTTGTCCCGTCCTCTTGGGACGGGCGGGCGGCAGAGCGTCGACGTTCCCGCATGCCTCTCAACATACTCTCTAAAAGGTCATAATCCACGGAGGATGATGACCCACTAGACGACATCTCACACACAAGCAGAAATGCGAAAAAAAAAAAACAAACAAATGGGCGGACACAAAAGAAATTGATTGAATGAAAGAATATTCAAAGAAACCTACTTGCTTCGGCGGAGGAAGACGACTCAGAATCAGAAGGCATCTTTGATGAATGTTTTGGAAGAAGGCGGACAAGCTCAAAGAGTTGTAAGGACAAGGCGGACAAGCTCAAGAAAATTGGTTAGGGCGGAAGCTCTCAAGGATTTAGTTGACAAGCTGAAGTGCCGAAATGAGGGGGGGAGAACCTCTATTTATACAAGTGACGTGGTTTAGCGAAACGTCGCCAAATATAATCTTGCCACGTGTCCCCAGGCAGTGGGCGAATAGGCTGGTAGCCTGCACAAAGGGTGGGACGCATGCAAGTTCACCTCAAAAGAAGAGCCCCCCCCGTTTCGGCCACCGGTAACAGCATCGGTGACAAGCTAGAACTCAAGCCCCCCCATTGGCCAGGGCGGTCCATCACTCCAAGGCATTCGAAGCAGTTCCATAGTATCGCCTCGAGCCTCTCGCGGCCTCAAGACCATACTGGGGGCAATTGATGGGCCCTTGAGTCGTATCCGCCCTCGTACATGATGAGGGCGGTCCATCACTCCAAGGCATTCGAAGCAGTTCCATAGTATCGCCTCGAGCCTCTCGCGGCCTCAAGACCATACTGGGGGCAATTGATGGGCCCTTGAGTCGTATCCGCCCTCGTACATGATGAGGGCGGTCCATCACTCCAAGGCATTCGAAGCAGTTCCATAGTATCGCCTCGAGCCTCTCGCGGCCTCAAGACCATACTGGGGGCAATTGATAGGCCCAAGTTGAATCCGCCCTCGAACATGGTCAGGGCGGTCGAGTATCTCCAGGGCGGTCCTCTGTCCGCCTCAGCCAAAGGATCACCTGTCATAGCTACAGTTGGCCACCGCCCATTACTGTTGACGGTGACTCGCTGCGGCCCACCCAGAGCAGGACACGTGGACCCTGCCAGACCAATGGGACCTATAAATAACAGGGTCCCCCATTCAGAAGAAGACAGACAGACTTGGGACCATACGCCTGATACTACAAGCTTTCACGCTGTACGCTAAAGGCTATCGGTTCCGCCCACACCAAAGGGCTCTCGCCCGGTACTTCTCTGTAACCTATTCTCCCTACATTACCCACATACTTGTCACCTTACATATACTAACCCCTTGCACGTCCGCCCTGCAAGGTACCATCCGCCGAGACACTCCGAGGACGGATTCATTGCCTAAACCTCCAAAGAACCACAGTATTGATCCACCGGTCCAACTGGGCGGATCACTAATAAAATAATAATAAACAATTATGGGATGAAACCTCCAAAACGTACACGTAACAAGATTATAACTAAAGAGCAATGCAAGATAGCCATCTCATGATCTATCTCAGTACACTCCAACAGATATACACATATCTAGAATAACACGTATATAAAAGTGAACCAACCATTTATCCTGAGAAAATTTGCTACGAGGACAACAATATATACCATTCCTTCATATTAATTGAGGTTAACAAAATCTAAGGCCTAGATTTAATGAGTATGTAGGTATTTTATACTAAAAAGTTGCCAAATAATTATATATAATTTCCAATTTTCTTTTATAAAAAAGAATATGATCAATTAAAGTTACTAAAAAGTTGCCAAATAATTATATATAATTTCCAATTTTCTTTTATAAAAAAGAATATGATGAATTAAAGTTGGAGGATATTTTATTTATGAATAAGGGTTTTCATTTATTTATGAATAAGGGTTTTCATTTCATCAGAAAGCTTTAAGTACAACTTTCCAAAAAACCTCAAAAGCATTTTCAAGCATGTTTCAGATCACCATACACCTAAAAAGAGGTATCCGGGTCACCTACACACCATAAAGCTAGAAACTAATTCATAAAAAAAGCTAGAAACTATACACTAAAACTATAGTAGTTCTAATAAAACTCTCTCACTCACTTTCCCTTGAGCTACCCACTTTGTATCATTCTTAATTACAAAAATTAGATCATCCAGACCTTGATGTGAATCACGGCCGGCTATGCTCCGTGACCCTAACCACCGCAAGTTGATGCTCCTAGCAACGAGAGAACCTATGGAAACCGGAATCGAATCAGACTTTGACCCACTAGCTTCAGGTGAGTTAGGAACCAGAAGTATCAAGTCGAGGGCGCCAGGCCAAGAGATGGATGCTCTTGATGATAAGCCAACCTTAAGCAATGCAACAACAAGCAAAGACTTGAAGGAAAAAGAACATATGTTCTGAAAGGAAGTTTATTAATCAAAGGGGTGAGTTTACAAGGGTGGTCGACGGCCTCTATTTATAGGTGGAGTTAGGGAACAAGCTCTCCTAATCCTTCCTTAAATAGCTACTTCCTATTCAACTAATTAAATAATCTAAAGTCCAAAATATGCTAAATTCTTCCTAAATAGTTTAACTAAAAAGAAAACACAAAGCAAGTCAAAAGAAGTCTTGGCACCGAAGAAAATAGCCTATTAGGAAAAACCAGGAAACCCTAATCCAGCGCCTGGGCATGTTTCCTACGTCGACCCGGATTAGGTGATCTTCTTCCTAATCGGGTGCCAACTTCGTGGCAGCTTCCTCAATTCTTCTAGGGACGGGTGGCCACACTTCCTGGGCTTCTGGGGCTTCTAGGGCCGATGGCAATTCGGAAAAGGCCCGAGCCAATTGTTGGCTCGGCCAGGTCGATCCGGTGTAGCGCTCCGGGCTAGGCCTGGCGCCCGGTTGGGACTAAGTTTCGGGCTCCTGGGAGTTCTGCCTGGGCCTTTTGTATTCTGCTTTGGGCCTTCCTTCAAGCATTCTATGGGGTTGGTTTTAGGCCTGGGCCCGAGCCTGGTGCCTATCAGAATCCATACGGGGCTCGGTGTGAGCGCTTTGCTCGGCCCGGGCTTGCGGCGGCGCCCGTTCTGAGCATTAGTGCCCTGTGGGGTTGTATCTCCAGGTCCAGCTCTGGCTTTAGCTTTGGGGAGGTATCTTTGACTTCCAGAAGGGTGTAGCCTCCCTTGGCAAGCCTATCCACATCTTCTTCATGATTCCCCTTGCTCCATGCCTTCATGTAGGTGTTGAGCCGCTCCTTAAAGGCTTTGGTATGGCTTCGGGTGAGGGGTGGCTCAGGTCTGGTCCAGGGCACATGGGGCTCATCATCCTCCTCTTCTTGAGGGGGATTCGTCCACGAATCCGGGTTTTCATAGAAATCATCATAGTAAGGTGTTAAGTCAGCCACATTAAAGGTAGCACTTACCCCGTAGGAGTTTGGTAAATCAAGGACATAGGCATTGTTGTTGACTCTCTGGAGGACTATGTATGGTCCATCCCCTTTAGGTAACAGTTTGGACTTTTTTCTGCTCGGGGAACCTATCCTTTCTGAAGTGGATCCACACTTGATCTCCTACTTCAAAGATTTTCTCCTTTCTCCCTCGGTTGGTGTTGCGGGTGTATTGGGCAGTCCTTCTTTCAATGTTGTCCTTGGCCTTCTTGTGTAGCTTCTTAACATAGGCTGCCTTCTCTTGACTACCTGCATCTAAGAACTCATGGTTAGGTAGAGGTGATAAATCCAAGGGTGTTAAAGCCATAAACAAGTTCAAAAGGTGAGTATTGGGTGGCGGAGTGCACAACCCTATTATAAGCAAATTCCACATGTGGCAAGAATTCTTCCCAAGGTTTAATGTTTCTTTTGATGATGGCCATCAGCATTTGGGACAAGGATCGATTCACAACTTCGGTTTGGCCATCATTTGAAGGGTGGCAAGTGGTGGAGAACATCAATCGGGTTCCAAGCTTAGCCCACAAGATCTTCCAAAAGTAGCATAGGAATTTGGAGTCCCTATCTGAGACTATAGTCTTAGGAACTCCATGCAACCTGACTACCTCTTTAAAGAACAAATCAGCTATGTTGGAATCATCATCAGTTTTGTGGCAAGCAATAAAATGGGACATCTTAGAGAACCTATCAACGACTACAAAGATGGAATCCTTTCCCTTTCTAGTTCTAGGCAGTCCTAATATAAAGTCCATAGACAAGTCAACCCATGGGTGTTCAGGGATGGGTAAAGGGGTGTATAAACCATGGGGCTTGAGTTTTGACTTAGCTCGTTGGCACATGGAGCATTGAGCTATGAGTTTCTCCACATCATGGCGCATCTTGGGCCAATAGAAGTGCTCCTTGAGGGTGGCCAAGGTTTTTGGATACTCCAAAGTGTCCCATGAGACCTCCTCCATGAGCCTCTAGGGTTAGGACATTCCTACATGAATGGTTAGGTAAACATAGCTTAGGCCCTTTAAACAGATATCTATCCTGCTTGTAGAACATCCCAAATCCTCCCTGTTGACAAGCCTCAAAGATACTCTTAAAATCGGGGTCAGTGGTATAAAGGTCTTTGAGGTGTTCAAATCCAATAAATTTAGTAGAAAGGACTGAGATTAGGGTCTACCTTCGAGAGAGGGCATCAACCACTATGTTTTCCTTACCTTGTATGTATTGAATGATGCATGGGAAGGATTCAATGAATTCTACCCACCTAGCATGTCTTTTGTTGAGCTTGTGTTGAGGTTTGAGGTACTTGAGTGATTCATGATCCGTGTGGATGATGAATTCCTTGGGCCACAGGTAGTGTTTCCTCAAAGCTCTTACTAGAGCATAGAGTTCTTTGTCGTAGGTGGGGTAGTTGAGGGTGGCACCACTTAGCTTCTCACTGAAGTATACAATGGGACTTTTCTTCTGCATTCACTACAATAATACTTTCGTTTAACAGCAGATTTTTAACAGGGGTTACGAAACCCCTGTTAAACAATGTGTTATGTTTAACAGGGGTTTTGTAACCCCTGTTAAACGTGATCTTTTAACAGGGGTTTTATAACTGCTGTTAAACTGATCTTTTAACAGGGTTTTTTTATGGAAACCGCTATTAAATCAATTTTCTAAAACACCTTGTATATTTGCCTCCGACGCGATGATTGAAAGTGGTCGATGCTCTAGGTTCCGAGTCTCAATCAATTATCAAGTTCTTCTCCTGCCTCCGAATCCAAACCCTAAGCCACCAGAACTTCTCCATAATCCTCTCCCCAGACTCCAAAACCACACTCTCCACAATCCTTCCTCTCGCGTCACTCTCCCTCCTTAAAACCGAGAAAAACTCGGATAAGATCCTGGAGATCTTCCGCGCATCATCTCTGACGCTGGAGCTTCATCTCGATCGAATCGCATTCTCAGTCGCCATCTCCAAAGTCACTGAAACCAGTTCTCTTACATCAATCAGCTGATTGATTAGCTCCAACGTGATCGTCCAGATCTCCGCATGAAGCGATTCGCGACTCATTCCATTATCCTCTTCGGCCAAGAAAACATCGTCACTCTGCCGCTTTCGGTTCGGAATCCCGGCCAGAATGTTTCCGACATGGAGAGGGAGTTCTAGGAGCAGCCGGAGGGGGAAGGATACAAACCTTCACTACAGAGTAAAGGAAGGCATCCGTTAGGATTTCTAAGGAGAAGCGGCGGTTCCTGGTCGTGGTGGTCCTCGGAGGACTTAACTAGCAAAGGAATCAGATCGTCGATGTCATTATTATCGCCAGAATTCTGCAAGCTTCTCTTGTGGTTCCACTTTGCAGGTGAATTTTGTTTTGGAAGACGAGAGGTAACAGAGTAAACGTTTATTTTTTATGATATGGTGCACAGTATCTGTTTGTTGTTTGTCCTGCAAGAGTTTTGTAATGCATTTTTGCATAATTTGCAGCGAGTTTTCTGAAGTATTTGATCAGGAGCATTTCAAGAGGATATTAAGGCCTGATGGATTGTCTCATCCCTTCCCTCAACTCATCTGAGGTCAAGACAGTCGATACAGGTACAAATTCCTCATGATGTTTCCCCATAATGGCTTCGTACCAAGTTTTCCAGAAAGGTGAGACGATTTCAGTCGAGCATTCTTGAGTACTGCCAACAAAAGTTCTCTAATAGATTCATATTACTAATTCACAGATGAGTGAAAAAGGTTTTGTTGTACTAAAAGGGATTGATTCCAGGCATTCAAAGAATCTCCCCATTGATTTGCAGAAGCTTCGATGCAAAGTAACATGGAGGAGTAACCAAATGAATGAATAATGATTCTGATCAAAGTGACATTTGATTAGTTTTACTTGCTTGATTTACGCTGTTAGTATGGACTTGTGAGTTGCAGGTAGCTTTTCATGCACTTAGGTTTGCTCCACCAATACAGGAAGTAGGAGATCGGCTTGCGAGAAGAATGTGGGTTGAAGGTCCTTACGTAGCCTTACACCTCAGGGTAGAGAGGGATGTGTGGGTAAGAAGTGGTGCCTCACTGGTTTAGGTCAAGAATATGATAGAATCATCCATAAAGCTAGGGAATCTGAGTCGGATTACCTCACAGGAAGGCTAAATATGAGCCACATCCAGCGAAGAATAAGCGGTTTGTGTCCCCTAAATGCACTTGAAGTTGCAAGGTCAATCAGTTACTTCAATCAACTAGGAATTTGGGTGGTGTTGAGTTCAGTTTTCAAGCATTTCCTGTAGGCAATGTAGTGTAGTATCAATTCTAAGAGATGTGGTTTTCTTTGATTGCAAGTTGTTGAAGGCTTTAGGAGCACCAGAAGGTGCACGTATATATGTAGCTGGAGGAGAGCTGATGAGCTGCAGAACAGTGATCAAATACTACAAAGCTAAAAAGCTAAGCAGATCGTATTCCACGGGCGTTCTAATGATTGACTACTCAAATAAGCTAGCAAATTACTCAGATTAAACACTTCGTGCGTGGTGTGAGTTCCACGACTTCTAATTTTAAGAAATGCAGAAAAATTAAAAATTGAAACTAAAACAGATTGGAAATTAGGGTTGAAAACAGAGATGACAGACAAACTTAGACTTCGAATCCCCCTTCGTTCACCAGAGCATAGGCAATCAATAGATCAACGGATTTCGATTCCCATTCAATCAATTCTAAGACACCACCATAACTCCTTACCCTTAGGTTTAAGACCGGCGAACGTTCGCTCTATCCGTTCTAGCTACCAAGATTAATTAGCCGCCCAGGTACGGTCGCCTCTCGCAACGACTTAACTTAACTGGTGGAATTACTAATGATTCATGAGTTACTCTTGCAGTGGATTAACCCTAACCGGTTCCTGCGAAAGGCACACTCCAATTATAAGGTTAATTGTTCAGTTTGATGTTTTAAAGTAAGGCGAGCGTTCGCTTCTATCATTAGCTTAACCAGAATCTAATCTAGGTGATCAATCCAGACAAGAAACATAAACAACGAAGAACAAACCAAACATGAAAGAGAAACTGATTGAACTTTGAATCTAATCACCGCCGATCCGTGACCGCTTTAAAGCCCTGGGTCACTTAGGGTTCATCTAGTCTAAGCTCTAAGAGTTTAGCTACTCATGTTCATCACAAAAGAATCAAAGATAAAGAAAGAGTTCATCATACAGAGGAAGAACAGAAAAGTATCTGAAAAACCTAATTAAGACGACTCCGGCAGAACTTCGATCTTCCGGTAGAATGCAATCCTAGCTCCGAGTCCTTGAGATGGAAGGGATGGCGTCACGATCTCTTTCCGGCTCTTCGAACTCTAAACTCTCCTTCCGAAGTCTCAGAGAATCCTCGAAATTCTGATTATGAAAAGTGTATTATGATTTGTATCCAAAGTCTTCTTATTTTGGGCCGCCGGTTAAGTATTTATACTTAACCCTAATACCCGCCGATTTAGCCTGATATTTTCGCCGAAAATATTGAAGGATTTTCGGGGAAAATCCCTTTGTAAATGGATGGTCCCCGGCTGCTTTTCTCCTGTGATTTTCGGATCAATTGTTCTCGGCGAAAACTTAGTGTTTTCACCGAAAATATCCTTCAGTTGACATCAGTGATTTTGTTCTTGCATTTTCGCCGAAAATCCCTTAGTATTTTCGGCGAAAACTCCTTTGTAAACCGGGCAGGAATTTGTTTGACTTGGTTGGCTCCTTGGATAGATTCCGGTGTGATTCCTCGAGGTTCCAACGCCTTAGACACGTCTTTGGCTACTTTATTTGACGACAAAAACCTGTGCTAACATAAAAACACTAGAAAACCATCAAATAGACCCGAAACGGGCCAATGTAACACAAATGGCACGAGATAGGGCAATTGATTGAATATTCGTCATTATACCCTAAAAACCATGTCTTAAGCTAGGAAATATCGCTTAAATGAGGCTGATAATCACGTCAAATCGAGTGTCATCAAGAGCCCTTTGGAGGTAGCACATCACTTAAGCCATTGGTGGAGAAGTTCTCGAATATAATTAACAAGGAGATGTTGGCAAAAGAGGGGGAGCTATCACCTTTTAGTGGGAAGTCGTCAGCTTTTGCAGCCATAGACTACATTGTCTCACTCAGCAGCAATGTGTTCTTACCTTCCCATGGAGGGAACATGGGCAGATTGATGCAGGTAAGTGATGGGAGAAACTAGCGGGTGTTGTTCGTCAAAGCTGAAAGATGATGGTTTCTGAACTCTGATGAAAGTCAATGTTTATTGGCAGGGACATTGGGCGTATGTTGGTCACAGGAAGTTCATAAAGCCGAACAGGAAATCATGACATGAACTGGGGGTTTTCATGTTGTAGATTCTGAAGGAGAAGAAGATGACCAATATTAACTGATTATAACTTGGACAGAACAGAAGAAGCACCATTTTGTGATTTCGATTTCCTGCACAATGCTCTATCTCTGCACACTTCCGCGAATGTTGAAGAGGTTGAGCTTGTCCAAATTGTTGTATTTATGTTGTAGTGTTCTTGTTGTATGAAACCTTTGTAGTTGTTGTACTGTAGTGTTGACATTGAGTAGATCATGAGTATCTGTTATTGTTTGATCAGTGTAACGAAACATGAATATTTATTTATATTAATGAAGGTGTCTTTCTTTTTTTGTTATTTGTTCTGTGTTTATGAAGATGTTTGATTTGTGTTTATATTCAAATTAAAAACCATTTGAAATTAGGAATTAGGAATTTATATTAAAAAATGATAGCCCTTTAGGAGGGGTTTTAAACCCATGTTAAACAATCTGTTTAGGAGGGGTTTAAAATCCATGTTAAATAGTCAATTTAGGAGGGGTTTGAAACCCATGCTAAATTTTCCGTTTAGGAGGGGTTTAGAACCCCTGCTAAATGGTCAGTTTAACAGGGGTTTAAAACCCCTGCTAAATGGCTGTTTTACCGGTGCTTTTAACCAAACCACTGTTGATCCGTTTAGCAACGGACAGAATAATAGCGGTTTCTAAATCGCTGGTAAACTATTTAACAGGGGTTTAAACCCTTGTTAAATAGCTTTTCAAACCCCTTCTAAACAAAATTTTTTGTTGTAGTGATTAAAATAGCTCCAATCCCTACTCCTGAAGCATCACACTCGATCTCAAAGGGCTTAGTGAAATCTAGCAACATGAGCAACAGGGCTTCAGTGAGCTTCTTCTTGAGGGCTTCAAAGGGTTCTGGTTGTGGTGTACCCTAATGGAAGGGTATATCTTTCTTGATCATGGCTGTGACTGGGGCAATAATGGTGTTGAAATCCCTTACAAACCTTTGATAGAAGCTAGCCAATCCATGAAAGCTTCTAACATCAGTTATGTTCTGAGGTGTTGGCTAGGATTTGATAGCTTCTATATTGTCTTCATCCACCTTAATACTTGCTGATCTAACAACAAAACCAAGGAAAACAAGGTGATCTGTGCAAAAGGTGCACTTGGCCATGTTAGCATAGAGGTGTTCTTTGTCCTAGGTGGTCATCTAGGTTTTTGGAGTAGATAAGTATGTCGTCAAAGTACACCACAAAAAATTTCCCAATGTAAGATCTAAGAACTTGATTCATCAGCCCATGAAGGTATTACGTGCATTGGTCAAACCAAAGGGCATGACCATCCATTCATATAGCCCTAATTTAGTTTTGAAAGCAGTTTTCCATTCATCACCTTCCTTCATTCGGATTTGGTGATAGCCTGATTTAAGATCCAGTTTAGAGAAGATAGTAGATCCATGTAGCTCATCAAGCATGTCATCTAACCTAGGGATAGGGTGGTGATACTTAACTGTAATGTTGTTGATGGCTCGACAATCAACACACATTCTCCATGTTCCTTCCTTCTTGGGGACTAGGATTACTGGCACGACACAAGGGCTCATGCTTTCTCTGACATAGCCTTTGTCCATCAGCTCCTTTACTTGAGCTTGTATCTCTTTGGTTTCTTCTGGATTGGTACGGTAGGATGGCTTGTTTGGCAAGGCAGCTCTTGTCACCAAGTCTATTTGGTGCTCAACTCCTCTTAGCGGGGGCAGTCCACTAGGGATTTCTTCGGGGAAGACATCCTCAAATTCATGTAAAGAGTGAGACAACAACACTAGGCAAGGAGGTGTTAGGGTTAGAAATCAAGCACTCCTTGTAAAGGAGGATCACAAGGGGTCTCATAGTAAATAGGGTTTGTTTGATCTCTCTAGGGGTGGCTAGGATGTTTTCTCTCCATTCAGTCTCACCTTTTTAAGCTCTTGGACCCTTAGGGTCTTGTGTTTCTGTTTTTACACTCAGGGGACCACTCGTTTGTTCTCTCTTCTCTATGTTTTTGAGCTCTCTCTCTTTTTTCTCTCGGATGGCTCTCCTATCTATTTGATCTTGAAGGATTTCCAGAGGTGATAGAGGGTTTAAGATGTATTTTGTATCACCATGAATGAGGCTGTACCTGTTGGTCCTCCCATCATGTTTGGAGTACCGGTCAAAGTGCCAAGGTCTCCAAAGTAGTTCGTGGGCAGCCTCCATGGGAACCACGTCACATAATATGATATCCGTGTATCTTCCTATGCAAAAGGGTACATGAGCCTGACAGATCACTTTTGATTCCCTGCAGTTGTTAAGCCAATGGAGCTTATAGGGCTTCGGGTGCTTTATGGTTAAAAGACCAAGCCCTTCCACTAAATTGAGGCTCACGACATTGCTACAACTTCCTCCATCAATTACCATACTGTAAATTTTATTTTTAATCACACAAATGGTATGAAAAAGGTTATCTCATTCTTCCCAACCTTCCTCCATGATTTGGGCACTTAGAACATGTCACGAGACGGTGGAGAATCACCGGGCGTGCTTTGGTGGGCGTGGCGCACCGGGGCTGAGCGGCGCGTCGGGGTTGGTCGGCGCTCGGGGGCTGTCCTGGGGCGCGGTCCGAAGCTCTTGTCTGGGGGAGACCGGCGCTTGTGAGAGGGCACGGGTCATGGATTGGGTGACAATTCTTGTGGGGGCTGGGACGACGGGTGGCTCGAGTGTGGAGCTTTAACCGGACGCGGGGCTGGCGTCGTAGATCGGGGTCGGGCGCTGATCCGGGGTTGGACGTGACTCTGGGGGGTACTAGCGCTGATTCCAGAAGGGTGTAGCCTCCCTTGGCAAGCATATCCGCATCTTCTTCATGATTCCCCTTGCTCCATGCCTTCATGTAGGTCTTGAGCCGCTCCTTAAAGGCTTTGGTCTGGCTTCGGGTGAGGGGTGGCTCAGGTCTGGTCCAGGGCACATGGGGCTCATCAGACCTTGCCTTTGCCCCCCATAGCATCTTCTACAACGTTCTTGCCAAACTGAACTTACATCATTGCACCATAGAGTTATTTGAACTGCAATCATGCTTTGCTCACTACCAGATTGACAGATGGAGGTTATAACTCATTCCCAGGTTTCACTCCTACCTACAGGGAGGAATGCACTGAATACTTCTTTGGAAAATGAACATCTCTAGAAGACATTATCTCTGGAATCAACTCCATCTCACAAAAAACATGATGACACTAGAATTTCTTGTGATTATCAGCCCCGATTAAGCGACATTCCATTGTCTATAGCACGTTTTAGGGATAATTTAGTGGATTTCGGTTCATTGATGCTATTTCTTACAGATTTGGTTACCTTGGCCCATTTTGGTTCTATTTGTGTGTTTTCTAGTGTCTTTTTTAGTACACACATTTTTTCCGTGAATTAAGTAGCCATCAGATGTGTTCGGAATTCAATGAAGCTTCAATAAGGAGTCTCGATACATAAGAGAAGTCGAAGAAAGAAGAAAGAACTTAAAACCGACCCAGGAGGGAAGTTCTCGGTGAGAACTTCAAGGTTCTTGCCAAGGAGGTGCCAAACTAGATGACAAAAATCTCGCTGGCCAGCCTCTTCAGATTACTGTAAACCCTGGAGCATCGTTCCCTCCAAACCATATTCAGTATCATCATCCACTTGAGAGTTTTAACTTTTCCACTACAACTGCAATTCCAAGAGGTAGCAGTTCCGAGGCAGTCCTCCCGAGCAATGTAACCTTTCAGTTCTAGAATCAGACTGTCTACAATCTCACTTGTAAAAGAGCATTCAAAGAAGAGGTGATTACGAGTTTCTAGAGTAGCAAAGCAGAGAGAACATGGAGCATCAACATTCTGATTCCACTTAAGAATAGCTTCTTTTGTGTAAATTCGATTCAACACAATAATCCAAGCTATAAAACTAAGCCTTGGAACGGTGTAACCTGACCAGATAAGACTTGTCCATGCGACCTGAGGCTTCTTGTTTTTTATAATCTCCCATATAATCTTTGGCTTAAACCTGTCCAACACAAATCCATTCCAACAGAATCCACCATCTTCATCTTGGGACATATACCCCTGAACAGAGATTCTAATCTTAAGGAGTCTCTTCCAATTCTAGGAATCGTAGTCATAATTCACCTACCAAAGGCTTTTAGTTTTTTGCTTGAACTTTTATATCTAGGCGACCCACAAAGATCCCCCTCTGATAAATAGGTTCCAAATGTGCCTGGCGCAATTTGTAGTGTTCCAACTGTTCAGATTTTTTATCCCAGCACCACCTTCATCCTTGGGGATAACAATATATGACCAAGCCATCCTGGATCTTCCCACATCGAACTTGCCCCAAAGGAAATTGTTACATAGAGCTTCAATGTCATCCATAAGGTTCCGAGGAACAAGGAAAATGGGTTGCAACCTACCTGCATAAGAAAGAAACTTAGATTTCCAATCTGCCACACGCTTGGTGATCTTGTCTAGGAGGACTTTGCAATCAGCTTTCTTGGGTTTCCCTGCTGTCATAGGAATCCCGAGATATTTAAAGGGGAGGTCCCCGTTCCTGAAACCACTAGCATCAACAATTTCATTAACTAAGCTTTGATCTGCTCCAGCCAAATAAACTTCACTTTTATCGAAGTCCATAAATACTATGGAATCTATACAGCACCTTGAATTAACTCAACATAACCTTTAGTGAAGATGATAAGATCATCTACAAAACAAAGGTGAGAAAGCAAACCCTTGATTAGCGGATGATGAGCAAAAACCCCCTTATCAACTCCATCATCCAATAGACAACTTAGGACTTCCATAGTGATTACAAACAGGTAGGGAGATATAGGATCTCCCTGCCTGAGCCCCTTCTTAGCTTCAAAGTATCCACACAAACTCCCATTTAGATTGACCGGCATCATAGTCGAAGTAAGACAAGTCTCAATCCAGGCTATGTAAGGCACATGGAAGTTCATACAATTGAGAGCATTAATTAACGCCTCGTTTTCCGTCACGAAATTCAAATGTTCCTACAATTAGTAATTCTACCGCAATTCAATTATGGAGGAATATATAATTGTACGAGATTTGAATTCCTTGTTTTTCATGGTAGATGGCCAAAAGAACTAAATCAATACCGAAAAAAATAATTGTTGTACCCTTAATTTATTCCTCAAACTACACATTTACTAAATATCATCTTCAACTCTTTGCTACTTGTTTCAATTAAAAAACGCCTTGCTCCTCCAACGATTTATCCTCCACCACAACCTCATCGCTATCACTTTCAGCCGCCGTCATTGTCTTCTGGCCGCCATCAATTAAAGAGTTTCAGTACCCACATTCGTTCGCACAATAGGGAGCCGGAGAAGTATGGATCAGGAAGAGATACTGATACCACTGGTCTTCTTGCCGATTTTAGACTAGACATGGACCCTTCACCATGGTTGATTTTACTAGCAGCCAAAAAGCTACTAAACCCAAAATAGAGGAGGAGGAAAGAGAAATAGAAAGAGTGTCTGGAGTCTGGACCTTTCGACCTAGGATTGAAGGTTTTTGGGGTTTATAACACTCAAAAAACCCTAATTTCATGTTTTTTATTAGCAATGGGTTGGGGGTTACGACGATGATGACAGAAGAAGAAGGAAAATTGAGGGACGACGTCTACGACCGAGCCCTAACTGTGTCATTTTATTGGAACTAGAGGAGAAAGTAGGTGGGCGATGGAGAGAAGAGGGACGATTGAGAAAAGAAGAAAGGGAAGTAAACAGTGCTCGTCAGAGTCTTGGTCGGAGTCTTAGTAGACCGAGGCTGTTCGGTGAGTAATGAGAGAAGAAGAAAGGGAAGGAAGAAGGTCTCGTCGAAGTCTTAATAGATGGAGGCTACTCGGTGGACTGAGATAAGTATTATTTTCCATGGGGAGGAAGAAAGGAATTAATCAACAAGTGGGGTTTGCGATTTCTAAGAAATAGAAGAAATAAAAAATAGAAAGAAAAGTGGTGAAGAACATGTGTTGGGGACAATTTTGAGACAACAGTAAAAGTTGTAAGGGAAAAGGAGAATCCCACCCTTTTGTAAGGTAATTGAAATCTTGGGTTTGAGAGGAACTGGATATCCTTTGACTTTCAATGCCGTCGGCATTGGATGAACCATATTTCATCGGAAAACAAGGAATTCGTCAAAGCCGCCACGATTGGTCAATTCTTGCACCCAAATCCATGATGGAAAACGAGGTCTAAGAAACTCCAGTTGACACTATCGAAAGCTTTCATCAAGTCCACCTTTAGGGAAATCCTAGGAGTTACATTCTTCAAAGCATAAGGTCCAACAAGCTCATGAGTAAGCAACCCATTATCACTAATCAGTCGACCCTTAACAAAAGCAGTTTGGGATCTACTAATTAAGCCAGGAAGTACTTTATACATTATAGTAGGAGATCGACCTATAGTCTTTAACATCATATGCATTAGTCTTCTTAGGAATCAAAGCCAGAATGACAAAGTTAACAAAAGGAGGTAGCTTACCTGTGCTAGAGAAGTACCTGACAACATTTGTCACATCTCCCCCCACTGTACTCCAATGCTCCTTGTAGAAAGACATAGGAACCTATCAGGCTTTGGTGCTTTATCATTTGGCATTCCCATAAGCACCCTGACCACTTCCTGAAGTCCAACTTGAGCAACAAGAAAATCCCTCTGTCAATCATCGAGCTTCCTTTTGATAATATTTCCCAGGTCCTTATGAATAACAGGATTGGTTGTTCCCAAAAGATCAGAATAAAACATGACAACCACGACTGACATATCATCAAATTCATCAAACCCAGTTTTTTAGATAGGTGCATAGCATATCTACCAGTGTATGGTTATAACCGGGCATAACCCTAGGCCTAACATCTTCCTAAGGCTCCCTCAAAGAAAGCCTGGGACGTGCAGATGTTGAGGCTCATAGAAACACGATGGAAACCTTGCCCCCTAGGGTTTTCCCCTCAAACTTGGAGAACAATCCCAAGACGGAAAGGACTCTCACATCGTGATGTACTTAGACTCTGAATACTATAAATAAAGGGTCAACCGGCAAAGACAGGACACAACACATTCATAGGACACGCTTCTAGTTAGTACGCATAGGGTTGTCGTCTCCACAAATCGTTAGGGGTACCCCCGATACTTCTCTATCTCTCTCTCATATGACCTTACCCCCTTTACTCACATACACCACTATTGGTCCTCTTATTACGATCACTTGTACTCCTTTGGTGGTACGTCTGGGCACTGACCAACAACCTGGGATGAGACGAGCAGTCATCCATACATCGACTCTCATGGTTGAACCTCATTGTACGCCACAACTATCAAGGGCGAAATAGTTCTCTAATTTAAATGTGATTGGGCCGATAATTCCTCATATTTTATATGGCCCCTCCCAGTTTTCATTTAGTTTTCCATGTTGGGGGATGGGGTGAAACACCTTTCGTACGACCAGGTCGCCCTGTTGGAGGTGGTGTGGCCTAAGGTGTGCATTGACTCTCATGGCCAGCTGTGCTTTCTCTACTAGTAGGCGTATGTTAGCGATATCTCACCTTTCTTCAATTATGTCCATATTATTGAGTAGGGCCTTTACGTTTTTCAAACCTTCGAAACTACTAGCCCGATCGCTTGGTAATCCCATGTCCACTAGTAGAACGGCGTTAGTCCCATAGACTAGGGCATATGGAGTTTCACTTGTTGCTGTTTTGAAGGACATACGGAGTGCCCATAGGAAATAAGGGAGTTGCTCCTCCCACTAGCCTTTTGCATCATCCACCCTCTTCTTCAGACCTCTTAGGATTACCTTGTTCATGGATTATTCCTGTTTGTGCGCTTGCGGGTATGCTATAGATGCTAGGTGCATAGTGATCTTGTACTTTTCACAGAATTCTAGGAAGGATGCCCAATCAAACTTAGTACCATGTTCGCATATGAAACTCTTGGGTAAGCTGAACTTGGTGATGATGGGGAAGATGACGAACTTCTGGATCTGGAACGCTGTGATGGATGCCAATGCTTTTGATTCAATCCCACTTGGTGAAGTAATCCACTGCTATGACCAAGTACTTATGCTTTTTGGTTGCTTCGGGAAGGGGCCTCGTAGATCGATCCTTATAAGGCAAACAACCATGGCGATATGATCGGCTGTAAGGTTGTTGCAGGAAATGGTGTTGTGTGGCGAACAATTGACACTTTTGGCACCTCTTCACCATGCTTTCAGAATCTCGGTGTATGGTTGGATAGTAGTACCCCTAGTGGAGTACATTAAGCTTGAGGCTCTTTGCCCTGATATGCATACCGCAAGTGCCCTGGTATATTTATCTAGGGACATAATTAGCCTCTTCTTCACTGAGACGTTTGAGGTAAGGATCTGTGAATAATCGCTCGTACAAATTTCCTTCAAGGAGCACACACCAGGCAACTTGTCCCTTTACTTTCGTGGCATCGCTTCGACCCTCGGGAATACACCATGTTGTAAGTATGACCTGATGGGTGTTTGCCAATCTTCATCCTCTTCCGTACAAATTTCTTTTTTGCTCTCGAGTTCCACTGTTACAATACGCCCTCTTCGAAGCTCATTGCTATGGCTAGCTTGGAGAGAGCGTCCGCGTGGACGTTCTCTTCTCTGGCTATGTGATTGATCTCAACTTCATCTAACTCAGCGAGGATGAGCTTTGCCTCATCTTTGTATGGCATGAGGGACTCCTCTCGTACTTTAAAGGGTCCCTTCATTTGATTCAACACAGTTGTGGAATCAGAGTAAACACAGTTGTATGGCATGTTACAGACTCTTGTAAGTCTTGTCAGGCATAGCACAGAGATCAGGGCTTCGTACTTGACTGCATTATTTGTTCGTGGTTTCGTGAATCTGAGGGCGACCTTATGGAGGACTCGTGATGCACTTTTAAGGACTATGTCAGCTCCTGATCCGTTCAGATTAGACACTCCATCCACAAATAGGTCCCAACGACTTGTGTGTTCGGTGCCTCTAATACATCCTTCCACTATGAATTCTGTCAACACCTGTGTAACATCCCGATTTTGGTTAACTAGTTGGTTCTGAAATTTTTGGTTTATTTTTAAATTGATTAATTTTCAGGAATGGCATTAGCAAATAAATTGAAGGATAATTAATTATCGAGGATTTAATTTCGCGTCGGAATTAGAAGTCGAGTGGAAGGGCTAAGTCATTTGGTCGAACCAAAGTTCGACCCACTAGAGCTTTTGAATTAAGGCTTGATGACTTGGGTGATATAGAGATGAAAGAAGCTCCTCGGCTTTGAGCCCAGTAAGCGTGGTAACCAAGAAACAGTTAATAAATGGACGGGAGGCGACAGTAAGGGTGGGGCCCTAAGCCCTGTCTTGACTTAAGGTAGAAAGGAAAGAGGAAGGGGAGATGGGCCTTTAGCCCACTGATAGGTCGTTTAGCGTGAAGAAAAGGAAGGGAAGGAAGAGGATTGATTGCAGTTGGGAAGGGGGAGGTTGGCTTTGGGCTTAAAGCCTAGTTCGGTGTGTCCGTTGGAGCACCAGCAAGTAGGAGCAGGGTTGGGCCCGAGCTGGGCCTCAATTTAAATCAACATGGAAAGTGTTAAGGGCCTGAGCTCGTATGATGAGACAACCATGCCTTGGACACGACCGGAGCTGCCCCTGACCCGGAGCCAAGTCAAAGCCTTCAAGAACCGGATCAATTCGTACAGAGTCATGGAGCAAAGGTGGCCATGAAGAGGACGATCAGAGGTTTATCCGGAGTGGCTAAACCTTATTGGAGAGGAAAGCTCCAGCCCCAACATCAAGCCTTGATGCTAATGCCGATCCGGCCCCAAGCACTGATGTCGGGCCGATGCTAGTCCCGAGCCAAGCACTGATACCAGTGCCCCACCAAGAGCTCAAAATATAATGGAAGTACTGGAGCTTAAAGACACAACTGGGTGGATGCTGACACCCAGCTAGGGCCAGATGACCGATCATAGAACCGAGACGACCAAGAGCCCGAAGCCAGTACATGCCCAGGCGTAGGCCCGAAGCCTGAACCTGTACAAGGCGCGAACAGGATCGACGCATTTTTCTAGCCGTGCTTTTCAGGAATCCTTTAGCTCTAAGGATTCCCCAGTGTTGAAAGACAATCCTCTATCAATCATAGTCCAAGTTGGAGAAGGATTCAAGAAAGTCACCCAAGACACGGCACCTTGCGATGCCCAGCACCGTGCCCCAAAACCCAGCGGCGCCTAGTAATCCGCCCGTGATCAGGATACCTTTCCTAATCAGGAAAACCCAAGCCATGGAGCACTACCAGTGTTTCCAAGTTCTAATAGGAGTAGGACACACGGAGGAGAAGAAGTCCCACATAAAGAGGGATTTTTCACACCCCATCCACCTTAGACACGGATTAGAGTTTCCGCTAGCCTAGGTTTTCGCCGGTTTTGTAGGATTTTCTTATTTTAGTCTTTTATTGTTTTATTCGGTTTATGTTTTCTACTTGGAGTATTTAGGAATAGTTTGAGTTCTTTTAGTAGTTTGTCTAGGACTCTTTTATTTCTTTATTAGTTAAGACGTAGAGTTCAAAGAGGAATAGGAGAAGCCCTAGGGCCGAATCCATGTACTATAAATAGAGGCTTCGGCCACCCATTGTAACTCAGACTTTGATAATTAAACACAGAAATTTCAGAACTTTGTTCTTCTTCCTTCAAGCCTTTGCGAGTTGTTGCACTGCTTAAGGTTGGTGGTTTATCACATGGGGTAACTCCCTTGGTGTGGCACCTTCGACTTGATACTTAGGGTTCTTAGCTCATTATAGCTAGTGGGTCCAAGTCCTATCCATCCCTGGTTTCTTAGGTCAGACTCTTCGTCTCTTTTAATTATCTTATTGGTATAGGGTCGCCGCCCACGTTTGCAGATTGGTTCATGTCACCGTGTCACAGCTAAGGGCGGAGGAGGAGTTGGGCAAGCTTCGGACCATGGTTCATTTCCAGCAAATAAAAGAAAGAAGGCAGCGGTAAGTTTTCCGGGTTTTTTTGGGGATTGGCACAGGAAACTAGGGTGGCTTCGACTCCTAGTTTTTGGAGGAAGACGCAGGAGAGGGAGAAAAGTGTCAGTGCACGGGAACCAAGGGAAGTGGCGGCAGCTCCAATACTCGTGGAGAGGGACGACGACTTCATCGGTTCGTTCCCCTTTAAAATCCCGAAAAATTGCATTCATAGGTTGCCACCCAACTCTGGGGTGCATAAATGGCACATAAATGGCGTCTAGGCGGCGTATGTGCCGTTTGTCAGCCCAAAATGAGTCAGGGGTCACTGACGCAATGCAGCTCTTCAGAGTTCCACCTTGCGTTTCGTTATCCTTCAAACTTCGATAGCTCGAGCGTCTGGACTCCGATTTGATTGTCGTTCAAACTTGTAGATTCATATTTTTGTGCTCTATCATGTAATGACCTAGAAACTAATTAAAAACACATAGAGAAACATGAAAATGGGCGCAAGGGTCCAAAGAGGCTATCTAAGACTAATTATCATTAATTTGACCAAAACCATTCAAAAGACAACAAAGGGCACTTAGAAACCACACAAGAATGTATCAATAATGGAGGATAAAATATGACATATTTCGAGTCATCAAATACCCCCACACTTGAACGTTGGTTGTTGTCAAGCGAAACTTAGAACACCAAATGCACCTATGTAAGAATGTACACATCAAGAACATCATGAATCGTCAACCAATGTAAACGGTGTCTGAAGTCTTAATGAACTAGGATATTATGCTCGACCACATACTTTAAATCAAACATCTTCCTAGTAGTAAAAAAAGGACTAGATCTAATTGAGCTAATGACCAACCGACTTCAGAGATGGCAAGACAATACAACCTCCCGTGCACTTACTGTAGGACGCACCCAACACTCGCTAGATAAGGGATAAAAATAGAACATTGAATTAAGCATTTTTTCTTTCTTGCCTTTTCATTAACTTTTTAGTGAACGGTTGCGGATACTACCAGGTATGGAGCAACCGAGATATTTTTGGATGTTGCGTTATCCTAAACCTTAACAATGATAGGGAGGGGGTTAGAAGAAGAATGCCACATTGAGACTTCCCTTTTGGGACTACAACAATGGGCGGGCTATACGCATATGTCAGCTCATACATTGAGCCACAACCATCATTTTCACATTAATTGCACAACTTTCTGAATTTCACTTTGGAAAAAAAAATCTTTTTGGGAATCCCTTATCTAGACTGGACATGGCGTCAAACTAGCGAATTCGACAGACGATTAGACCAAGTCTTCTACAAATCCAAGTCAACTATTCAGTAAACCAACTAGAGCAACTCCCTAGACTACTAAAAGGATGAAGGAATGGGTGATGGTCATACCGTGGTTCTCACACTATTCACTAAGCCAAGACATTACACAGATTTCATCAAACAATTCAAGGTAGTGGATACTTCTACATAGGATTTATGCAATGTGAAGAGTCAATGCTACAAGGAGAAATAGGAAAGCAGTGATAGAACGAATTTTTTTTCCAAAAATTGGCCACAATCACCACCCATTTCAGTCAAAAGCACAACACAAATATATTCCAATCATGCATATCCCACCCCACACTTAAATATGACAATGTCCTCATTGGACAAGCACAAATTCAAGGGTAATATAAGAGTTGGGAAAATGATACCATGAAAGAAGTGACCTCACGAGGAGTAGTTTGGTAGAATGCGAGTTCCTCTCAAATATTCCATGTCAAAGTGCCTACAATCATATCAATCAAAACCACCCAAATAGCACAACCACAAATCCAAAAATCCATCCAAAGTCTTAAAACAACAAATAAAAAGTCTAAAATTAAGATATTAAAGGGGTGCCTCCCAAGAACGCTCTTTGTTTTACGTTTTTGAGATAGACGATAACAGAACGGTTATGCAATCCAGCTTAGCACCTCTTGATTGCCATCAATTTCTTTAGATTTGGCATTTGATAGCCATGCAACAGGAAAGAGTGGTGGAATAACTTATGGAGGATGGTAGTGCAAGCACCTCTTGCTCTAGTTGAAGCTCATCATCCCAAATGGTGGTTGGAATCTCACGAACTTCACACTCAAAATCCGTCTCAACAGGCTCCGTTGGTCTAGGATTTACCTCCTCAACCATTATCTCCTCATTACTACCAAGGATTTCTTCATCGATTGCATTCGTGGTTTTATCCCATCTGAACTTCCCCTCTTCACAATCCCTTTGAATAACTCTCACCATCTCATCCCACTCTTCAATTCTTTCGAAAAGAGGACCATCATCTTGAATGTCTTGGTGGTAGTGCTCAGATGGAGTTTCTTCAAAAGTGGGCTCCGTGTAGTAGTGTGGTTGGTAAGGTTTATCTTGATTCCACCATCCGTCACCTCCACAGTAGTCCTGCATGAATGCACACAAAAGAACTACCAGAGTAAAAGTGGCTCCATGACAAGAAGAAAATATAACAAGAGATCAATCAAACAGAACAATCAAAACATGAAAAACAAAAAAAAAATTAAAAAGGGTGGAGCATAGTCCCTCAAAATTTCAGACCAAACATAAGAGTCCTCGGCAACGACGCCAAAATTGGATTGTGAGGAAAACCTCCTTCAATAAAGATACCTAGTTTTTCACTAGGGTCGTATTCTCGCGGGTCTCTTGGTTCAGATTACTTTGCTTTGAGAAAGGTGATCATGGGGGTAGGACTATCACAAAAAACACTTCAAGCAATCACAAACAAAGTCAGGCTCAAGTTGTCACGAAATCAACTCAAGAACAGGCTCAAAGAGCTTGGAAAAGTGGGAGGTTAAAAACTCAACCGAAGCATGAAAAATAACAAAACACAGAGACTGAATGAAATGGATGAGAGGTAAGGGTCAAGCAAGTTTCCCCTTTCGGGTTCATGAATCATGATGACACTACACCGACATGATCTTTCAACAGTCATTGAGCCTCGATCCAATAAAAATTGAGAAAATTGAGTCAATAACAAATTCTATTAAATTCTATTAAATTCTATTAGAGTCTCCATTGTAGAATTAATACCTAACCATTAATAGAGTAGTGATGGAAACAACGGAACCTGGGAATACATAAGATTCTACTAAAAAATAATCTTAATTATTTTTTGGGCAGGATGGCGAAAGGAACCAAGAGACAATTTATTTTGAAGCGTCAGGGATTAACTCTACAAATGAAATAAATATCGAACGAGTGAATATTCGCCCGCGAAGATTTTCGGTTTTGATATTATTGAATTTCATAATTTTAAGCAATCGGATATCATATTATTAATAATAATTCTTACTCATAATAATAAAATTCTAAGATTGCTTAGAACATTCCAAGCAAAAAGTGCATTATCTAAAATTCTCTTAAAAAATAAAGGGAATTCTGTCTAAATCTCGAATATCTATTGAATAAATGCTTATATAAAAATAGAACAAAATAGACAAGTTTATACTAAATACACAACAACAAATACTTCCATATAATTGCCTATATTATTCACGGATTCCATGTATATTTTTGAAGCATTTCATTCGCGAGGAGCTGGATGAGAAGAAACTCTCATGTCCAGTTTTGGACTAGAGATGGAATTGAAAAACACCCATCAATTAGAACCCTAAAAGAACCAGATTCCGTAAACACCATAGAGGAAGAATGAAAGGAATATCTTATCGAGGTAATCGTATTTGTTTCGGTAGATATGCTCTGCAAGCACTCGAATGCACTTGGATTACATCTAGACAAATAGAAGCAGGACGCCGTGCAATGACCAGAAACGCACGCCGCGGTGGAAAAATATGGGTACGTATATTTCCCGACAAACTCGTTACCCTAAAACCTACAGAAACACGTATGGGTTCGGGGAAGGGATCTCCCGAATACTGGGTAGATGTCGTTAAACCGGGCAGAATACTTTATGAAATGGGCGGGGTAGGAGAAAAAATAGCCAGAAAGGCTATTTCAATCGCAGCGTCCAAAATGCCTATACGAACTCAATTCATTTCCGGATAGAAAAGTAAACCAAAAGGAAAGAAGGTCATTTGGAAGCAAAAAATCGTCAGTTTTTTTTTTAACAACCAATATTTTTTTTTGTTTACACTGAAATAACAGATTAAAAAATGATATGATTCAATCGCAAACCCGTTTGAATGTAGCAGATAATAGTGGAGCCCGAGAATTGATGTGCATACGAATCATAAGGACTAGTAATCGCCGATATGCTCATATTGGCGACATTATTGTTGCTGTTATTAAAGAAGCAATGCTAAATTCACCTTTAGAAAAATCTGAAGTGATCAGAGCTGTAATTGTACGTACTTGTAAAGAACTCAAACGCAACAATGGTATGAAAATACGATATGATGACAATGCTGCAGTTATCATTAATAAGGAAGGAAATCCCAAAGGAACTCGAATTTTTGGTGCGATCGCTCAAGAGTTGAGAGAGTTAAATTTCACTAAAATAGTTTCGTTAGCACCCGAAGTATTATAAGAATGAGTATTCAAGGATGAAATAGAACAGTTAAGATGAGATCATCGTAGAGTAGTAAAAAAAAAATTAATTAGTCGATTGTATTTCACGTATATACCTTTAACCGTTAATAAAAAAAAGAATATGTTGATTATATCAAATTGAGGGGTAACTAAATTTTAGTTTATCATGGGTAGGGATACTATTGCTGAGATAATAACCTCTATACGAAACGTTGAGATGAATAGAAAGGGACTCGTTCGAATAGCAGCTACGAACATCACGGAAAACATTATTAAAATACTTTTACGAGAGGGTTTTATTGAAAATGTCCGGAAACATCGAAAGGGCAACAAAAACTTTCTTGTTTTAACCCTGCGACATAGAAGGAATAGGAAAGGCTCATATCTAGCTAATCTAAATTTAAAACGGATTAGCCGGCCCGGTCTACGAATCTATTCGAATTATGAAAAAATTCCTAGAATTTTAGGCGGGATGGGGATTGTAATTCTTTCTACTTCTCGGGGTATAATGACAGACCGAGAGGCTCGACTAGAAAGAATCGGTGGAGAACTCTTGTGTTATATATGGTAAGACCTCGGATAGCAAAATTGTACCCGACTTCTCCACTTAATATTGTGAAAAAAGGATAAAGAGGAGATTTCTAATAGAATCTCTCCCACATTGGCACTGATACTTCAAAAAAAGTTTTAAATGAAATGGGTAAAGAAGAAAAATGAATTAAAAAAGATTGAATTCATGAATCACTTTCAAACGGGATATTCTAACTGAATTTAGATTTACGCAACGAAGAGCCCCCTTTAGGTTATGGTTCGGGAAAGATTTCCCGCGGTTTTATACGTACACTAACAAGGGATAGAGCCAAAAAGGAAGTAAATCATTATGATTCGTCCCGAGGGAGTCTAATTTGTATACTCCAAAATAAAGATTCGCCCGATTGGGTAGTTTTATCAACTTCAATACTCCTTTCCTAGGAATACTATTCACGATTTTTAAAATGCAAGAAACGTATTTTCTTCAATATGTGTATTCAAATTAAGCAATCAAAATATGAAAATAAGAGCGTTCGTTCGAAAAATTTGTGAAAAATGTCGACTGATACGTAGACGGGGATGAATTATAGTAATTTGCTCCAACCCAAGACATAAACAAAGACAAGGATAATCCTTCCAAATCTGAAACTCTCTAAAGATTACGTGAGTTGCTTAAACAATCCCAATCGTCTCCTCTCACGGTGGAGGAACAGATAATGACTATTTTTACCGGAACGAATGGTTATCTTGATTCATTAGAAATTGGACAAATAAGGAAATTTCTCGAGGACTTACGGAAGTACATAAAAAACAATAAACCTCAGTTTCGAGAAATAATCTCTTCTACCAAAACATTCACCGAAGAAGTGAAAGTCCTTTTGAAAGAAGTTATTCAGGAACAGACGGAACGCTTTTTGCTTCAACAACAAGCATAAGGAAATGGAGGAAATGGATCATTATTTAATGATTTAAAAAATCAAATCATTTATTAGAATTGGGATCTATGGGACTAAATAATTAAATAAATAAGAATACTCATTATTAGAATAGTTAAACAATAATATTAATATTAATATTTGAAAAAACTATTTCAATTAAATAGAAATTGAAAAAAAGAATAAAAATGAGATTCTAGATTCTATATCTAGATTTATATCTATACGATAGATGTATTATAGATCTATTAAAGTAGACGGATTCTCTAGAAAATCAAATAAAAGAAAAAAAGTATCTATATTTTAGCGAATAGAATTCTAGACAATAAACAATTATATCCATTTTTTGTATTCTATACTAAAATAGAATATTCTAGAACAAAGGTCGTGATCGAATGAGAAGAGGCTCGTGGCGGTGACGTGAGTGATGAATATCAGATGAATATCTTTAGTGAATCTCATCTCGATGGAACAATATTGCGTCCAATAGGATTTGAACCTATACCAAAGGTTTAGAAGACCTCTGTCCTATCCATTAGACAATGGACGCCTTTCGGTTCAAAATTTTGTGACGATCTCTTCTCGTGGTCATAAAAAGAAACTATGGGAAATATCTTCTAGATAAGATATCTTCGGGCATTCCGTTGCATATTTAATTAAATGGAAATGATGAACAAATTATGTTATAGTATAACTATTTATATTATAAGTAGTAGATGGATTAGCGGGTAGCGGGAATCGAACCCGCATCGTTAGCTTGGAAGGCTAGGGGTTATAGTCGACGTTGATTCATTATTTTTAACGTCTCTAATTCAAAACCGAACACGAAACTTTGATTTCATTCGACTCCTTTATGGGATATAGATAAATATCCACCTACAAAGCGTGAGTGAAAAAGATTCCACCCATAACATCTATGTCAGCTTTTGTGTTTTACTACATTCAAAACAACGTACTTTCTAGAAGATCCCGCTAGATCTGGCGGATTTTTTAATAGAATCTTTCTAGTTACTTCGTTATTCTATTTCAAGGTGCGAGAATCTTTAGGAAAAGCACTTTGTTTCCACCGAGCTAGAACAAGAAGTCAATGTCTATAGTAAACCAAAGACATCGTTTAATACTTATTTTGCTTCAACCTTCACTATATAAAAAACTGAAGATTTAGTTACGATTCGAAACGTGCTTTTCTATTTATCCATAGATTCTTTACTCGTACTTATTCTATTAGAAATAGTAACAATTTGAAAAAATTATGTTTCGCAATTTCCTAATCCAATTTGTCATTTTCGAATTGACTTTTGGATAGAAATTGCGAGAATGTATACTCTTTCTCGAATTTTTCATTGAGAGGTAAGGGTTTAAATCCTTTTAAGAAATAAAGTTTTTGCTTGGATATGAGCCGAAAGATCCCTTAACTATTAAGGTTAATCGAACGAATCACACTTTTACCACTAAACTATACCCGCTATAATTGGATTATGTGTAGAAAAGAACCTTTTGTCGAGTAAGGCAATCGGGCGTGATCAAGATATGATCTGGGTATAAACAAAAAATTTTGAAAACTAGAATGTTAATATATTCTAGGTTCATGAGAGAACCTAATCAGATTAGGAAAGGAGGATTCTATAGTATTAGTATTTAATACTATATCGAAAGTATATTAGAACACTGGAAAGAGTCTTTCTTATATCTTAATATTGTTAATTGTTTTTCTTTCAATTCTAGTCTTGAATATACATATAGAAATCCCTATTCTAGGATATTCTATGATATATCATAAAGCGGTTATTCTATTCTATCTTTCAATATTCCTATAGAAATCCCTATTCTATGATATTCTATGATATATCATAAAGCGGTTATTCTATTCTATCTTTCAATATTCCTATAGAAATCCCCATATCTATGATATAGAATAAATATGTTTGGGACGGAAGGATTCGAACCTCTGAATATCGGGATCAAAACCCGTTGCCTTACCACTTGGCCACGTCCCACTTGGATTTCTATCCACGAAGAACATTAGTATTGGTTCTTCGTCAATTCAGATATTTCTGAAATATATTAGCTTGGTATTCATATTTTAATATCCGTAGATATAGAATTAAAAATACATTATCATATACCAATATAGAATGCAATTGAATTCATTGATCATAATATAGACTTCAATTAAAATATTCAATGAAAACAGAATTTCTTCTATTCTTTTTGATTTGAGAATTGAAAAGTTGTGGATTCATCGACAATCAAATAAAGGATTGTCTACCTTAGCTCTCTTTTTGAGCAAGTTTTTTAGCAATAACATATTAATAACTCACAATTATTTTCAAGAACAAAACATTTTTATGCTTCATTTTTTTAGTTTCATTGGTATGGGTCTTAATTCGGCGACTTTTGAAGATAATTTTATCTTCACAAAATTGCCTGAAGTCTACGACTTTCTAAGTCCAATTGTAGACTTTATGCCAGTAATCCCTCTGTTCTTTTTTCTATTAGCTTTCGTTTGGCAAGCTGCTGTAAGTTTTCAATAAGATTCTTACTGTTCTAGAAGGGGATTCTAATGGGAAACTGATTCGGGGAATTTTTGACACAAGTATTCAATTAGTTCGGACTTGTTTAATGTTCAATTGGGAACACGATAAAAGGGCTTCTTCTATCGAGGAAGCCCGGGCTTCCTTTGTTGAAGTAAGTATAAAGGGTTTGGTTTGTAATTTCCTCAAAATAGGCTTAGTGAAATCCCATATTTCATATATTAAAAAAAAAAAGAATGATCCTCGAGGTTCCGGATTTTTCTCGGAAAATGGTTCAAATCACACCAATATTAATCCATTTTTTTTCAAATTTTCCAAGGAAAAGATTCAACCATCACTTAAACAAAATCAAGGAACTATTAGTACATTGTTGAATAGAAATAAAGAATACCAATCTGTGATAATTTTGTCATCATCCAATTGTTTTCGAATGGATCTCGATGGCAAATATCAAAATAAAGTAAAAGAATCAATTAAAAGAGATCTTAAAATTTCAATTAGGAATTCGTTGGGCCCTTTAGGAACAACCTCTCAAATTGTTCGTTTTTATTCATTTTATCATTTAATGACTCATAATCTGATCTCGTTAAAAAAATATTTGAAACTTGACGAGTTAAAACAGACTTTTCGCGTACTTAAATATTATTTAATGGGCGAAAACAGGAGAATTTTAAATTCTGATCTGTATTCCTCTAGTAAGGGTCTATTGAATGCATTTAATTTGACTTGGTATTTTCTCAATGAAAATTATAATCATAATTATTGTGCAGAAAGGGTCACATTAATTAACATGGGGAAGTTTTTTTGTGAAAATGTATGTATGGTCAAAGATGGACCACACCTCAAATCGGGTCAAGTTATAATTGTTTACGGTGACTCTGCCGTAATAAGATCTGCTAAGTCTTATTTGGCCACTCCCGAAGCAACTGTTCAAGGACATTACGGAAAAACCCTTTACGAAGGGGATACATTGGTTACATTTCTATATGAAAAATCGAGATCTGGCGATATAACGCAGGGTCTTCCAAAAGTGGAAAAAATGCTTGAGGTTCGTTCAATCCATTCAATATCCATAAACCTAGAAAAGAGAGTTGAAGGTTGGAACAAGTATATAACAGGAATTCTTGGAATTCCTTGGGGTTCTTGGTTGGTGCTCAGCTAACTATAGTGCAAAGTCGTATCTCTTTGGTTAATAAGATCCAAAAGGTTTATCGATCCAAGAGGGTGCAGATACATAATAGGCATATAGAAATGATTGTACGTCAAATAACATCAAAAGTCTTGGTTTCAGAAGATGGAATGTCTAACGTTTTTTTACCCGGAGAACTAATTGGATTAGTGCGAGCGGAACGAATCGGACGCGCTTTGGAAGAAGCAATCAGTTACCGAGTCATATTGTTGGGAATAACCAGAGCTTCTCTAAATACTGAAAGTTTCATATCCGAGGCGAGTTTTCAAGAAACGGCTCGCGTTTTAGCAAAAGCCGCTCTCTGCGGTCGTATCGATTGGTTGAATGGCCTGAAAGAAAATGTTGTTCTAAGTGGTATAATACCGTTTGGTAGCGGATCAAAAGAAATAGTGCACTACTCAAAACAGCCTCAGTGCGTTCCTTTGAAAAGCAAAAAGGAAAATTTATTTGAGGGAGAAATGAGAAATATTTTGTTCCTCCACAGAGATTTATTTGATTCAAAAATCTCGATAATCTATCAGAACAATCTTTTATTAGAATTTCAGGATTCCTAGGGATGGGGTCATCCTTATTAACTGTCGATGGGCATGCAGTGCTGCGATTTGCTAAGCGTAATAAAGAAAAAATAGAAAGAAATGAATCCCTTGGATCATATATCCAAGCCCGATTTTCGGGAACAGGGAAGGTTCCGTTGGAACAATTATTTATTTCAGGTACCTCGCCTTTTTTTTTTTAAAATGGAGGCGAAGCTTTTTTTTTTGGGGGGGATGGTAAGAAGATATTGGAACATTAATTTAGAAGAGATGCTCAGAGCGGGAGTTCATTTTGGTCATGGTATTAGAAAATGGAATCCAAGAATGGCACCTTATATCTCTGCAGAGCATAAAGGTAAAGGTATTCATATTACAATCTTACTAAAACCGCCAGTTTCTTATCTGAAGCTTGTGATTTAGTCTTTGATGCAGCAAGTAGGAGAAAACAATTTTTAATTGTTGGGACAAAAAAAAAAGCAGCTGCTTCAGTAGCCCGGGCTGCAATAATGGCTCGGTGCCATTATGTTAATAAAAAATGGCTCGGCGGCATTTTAACGAATTGGTCCACTACAGAAACGAGACTTCAAAAGTTCAGGGATTTGAGGATAGAACAAAGGACGGGGAGACTCAAGCGCCTTCCGAAGGGCGAGGCGGCTCGATTGAAGAGACAACTGTCTCACTTGAAAAGATATCTGCGCGGGATTAAATATATGACGGGGTTACCCGATATTGTAATAATCCTTGATCAACAAGAGGAATATACAGCTCTTCAAGAATGCATCACTTTGGGAATTCCAACGATTTGTTTAATTGATACAAACTGTGACCCCGATCTAGCAGATATGCCAATTCCAGCGAATGATGACGCTATAGCTTCAATTCGAGTAATTCTTAACAAATTAGTATTTGCAATTTGTGAGGGTCGTTCTAGCTATATACAAAATTCCTGATTAATAATAAGATAAATCAAATTTTTAGTGAACTCCATAGATTTATGGAATTGATTACTAGAATCATACAAAAGCGAGAAAAATAGCTGGGGATATTAGGCGGTTTGTTGGTATCTAACATATACAAGATAAGTTAGAACGTCTAAAAGCGGGTTGAATCCAATTTTTTTTCTTTTCAAGTTTTCCTTCTTTTAAAGGGTAATATGAATCTTCTATTACGTTCTATAAATACACTAAAAGGTTTCTATGATATAGCCGGTGTGGAAGTAGGGCAGCATTTCTATTGGAAAATAGCGGGTTTCCAAGTCCATGCCCAAGTACTTATTACTTCTTGGGTTGTAATTGCTATCTTATTGGGTTCGTCCTTTCTAGCTATTCGGAATCCACAAACCATTCTGACTGACGGTCAGAATTTTTTCGAATATGTCCTTGAATTCATTCGAGACGTTAGTAAAACTCAGATTGGAGACGAATATGGTCCATGGGTTCCCTTTATTGGAACTCTCTTTCTATTTATTTTTGTTTCTAATTGGTCAGGGGCACTTTTACCCTGGAAAATCATACAGTTACCTCGAGGGGAGTTAGCCGCACCCACGAATGATATAAATACTACCGTTGCCTTAGCTTTACTTACGTCAGCCGCATATTTTTATGCGGCCTTAGCAAAAGAGGATTCGGTTATTTTGGTAAATACATACAACCAACTCCAATCCTTTTACCCATTAACATTTTAGAAGATTTCACAAAACCTTTATCACTTAGTTTTCGACTTTTCGAAAATATTTTAGCGGATGAATTAGTAGTTGTTGTTCTTGTTTCTTTAGTACCTTCCTATACCTGTCATGTTTCTTGGATTATTTACAAGCGGTATTCAAGCTCTTATTTTTGCAACTTTAGCCGCAGCTTATATAGGCGAATCCATGGAAGGACATCATTGACTAATTTTCAAAACAATTTTTTTTTCTAAGAAAATTTCCGCTTTCCTCAAGATAACCCACTTAGTGAATAAAAAAGGTTTCTATGATTTATAGGAATATTAAAGTCAAAGGGATTTCAAGATTAAGCAGTTGTAAAAATAAAAGGAAAGAGATCTAAAAGATCTTTTTCCTAAGATTTGTTTCACTGATTTATATCCCCTTCCTCTGAAAATTCCTTTCTATTGTCTTGATTGGTTTGTTCATTAATTACAATCTTAGAGGTCATAATTTTAATAAGAATTCGATATTTATTGAAGTAAAATCTTTCGAATAATTCAACGGAAATTACAAGTAAGTAATATAATGCAATTGTTGACCAAAAGCCTTGGAAAAAGCGAAAAAAAAATTACATAAACCTAAATCAACCAAAACCTTCTAGTTCTATGCAATGAGCCAGACTATTGAATTAGATTGCTTGGATCCAGGGGAATAATGATAAATAAAAGGAAGATCCGAATTTACAAAAAATGAGATTCATAAAGAATCGGTTGTTTATGAGAATGGGATCAAAACTCGCTCTATGCAATCCAAATATATCTATCATTATAATGATAATGGCTAGAATACAACTTTCTTTTGTGTTTTGTGCATGTTTAGAGAAATCATTTTCGAACCTGATGGAATCTAAGATAGGAATAGTTGGTTTATATTCGCGAAGAAAGGCATGTATCTGGAATATTAGGTATTAATTAGTTTTATATGAACTAAAAGATATATTGAATCCAGTATACTATACTCCTATGAATTCACAAAAACTTTATGGATACGAACTAAAAAAATAGATATCGAAGTAGTTCTGATGATTCAATAATATTATCACTTCAGTTCGGAGTTCTTGCTTACTTCGGCTGGGTGAAAATCTTTTTGATGGAATAATTAAGTCAGAATTTATTGGTTGATTGTATCATTAACTATTTCTTTCTTTTGGTACGAGGAACTTATCATGAATCCATTGATTTCCGCCGCTTCCGTTATTGCCGCTGGATTGGCTGTTGGACTTGCTTCTATTGGACCGGGGTTGGTCAAGGCACTGCTGCGGGACAAGCTGTAGAAGGTATCGCGAGACAACCCGAGGCGGAGGGAAAAATAAGGGGTACTTTATTGCTTAGTCTGGCCTTTATGGAAGCTTTAACAATTTATGGACTGGTTGTAGCATTAGCCCTTTTATTTGCGAACCCTTTTGTTTAATCCTAGAAAAAGAGAAGGGCATTTTATTGCCTTTCTTTTTCACGAATTCTATGAAGAATTCATTCCTACCCTTTTTTTATTTGCAAAATAAGATACACACGGGAAGAAATGCGTCGAAAATAATAAATTACTATACCAATTCACCCCCCTTCTTATACTTAAAAAAAAGACTTCTTGAACCCAAAAAAGAAGAGAGTTAGTTATTTCGCAATTGACGCGGGATTTGGTGACGAAGTCCACGCAGTATTTTTCTTAAATTCGAAAAAAAACCAATTTCTAATTTCTCAATAATTTTTTTTTTACTCTATTTAGAAATGGGTAAATTAAGAAAAAGAAAACAAGAGAAATAATCAACAAAAAGCGCCAATATAGAAAAAATAGCAAGAATATCTCATTTCAAAAATATAGAAAATATAGAGAAAATAAGAAAAAAATAGATAATTAGTCTATCTATAAGATCTATAAGAATAAGAGACGAGGAGATCATAAGAAAAATGGAACCGAATCTTTCGTTTCCTTAGGCCACTGGTCGTTAGTTGGGAGTTTCGGGTTTAATACCGATATTTTAGCAACAAATCTAATAAATCTAAGCGTAGTCTTTGGTGTATTAATTTTTTTTGGAATGGGAGTGTGTGCGAGTTGTTTTTTTCAAGAATAGGCCGGATTGAACCAGCTGTACTTTTTCGGTTTAATTAGATTAATTAAGAAAGAAGGAGTGCATGATCCCGCGAATTACTTCTAAAAAATGGAAGAACCATAGCATTTCGCGATTCATTGGTAAATAGTCTTTGACTCTCTATCAACCACTAGCGTGGGACCATTTCACTAACATGGTTAAAGCTAAACCGTTTGAAATCCAGACACAGCAAGGTGCTATACTCTTTCTACTGAATATATTAATTATATTAATTAATATAATGGGTTCAATAATTTCAAATTGTTTTCGGTATACAACACTCATGGTGAAAACGAAAAAATTGGGACCCGGTTTGCGTTTCGAAAAAAAAAGGCATTTCCCCCATATCCAATGCTGAATCGATAACCTAGGCATAAAGTAAATTCTTTGGAGTTTAAAAAAAACAACTTTACTGACAATTGCTTGTTTGGTCAGAAGAGTCCTCGAAATATTTCGGTCTTCGATTAGTGATTTGGTTCACTATTTTTTTGATCTAGTTATTTTCGATTTGATTTATTATTACTATATTTTCGAATACTAATTCGAACTAGAGAAAAGAGGATAGGCTCGTTCCAGTCAAAAAAACATGGGAATTTCTCATAAGTAATTGAAAAAATTGAGCGTGAGAGCCAAATGAATGGAAAGGTTCATTTTTGGTGAGCTATCAACCACTCGGCCATCTCTCCGAAAGATAATTCCTATTTTATAGTTTTTTTTATTCCGACGAATAGAACAGGGCTCTGAGGAGTTGATACCATCACTGTACTATACAACTATAGAAAAGATATTACGGACGAGTAGATAACTCTATTTATCTATCTCTATATACTCTATATATAAATAATATATAGATAAATATGGGGTCTAGCCCGACCTTTCCTGAAGTACAAAAAAAAATGACTCTGGAGTCCACGATTGAATAAAGTAATAAAGCGGTGATAATAAGTCATAAAGAATCAATGGATTCATGGTACAATCCCCATGATATATTTTTTAGAACTTTTGTTTGACTGCTAGAGAGATAAAATGATATAGTTTTTTTGTTGGTAGCTTGGAGGATTAGAAACATGACTATTGCTTTCCAATTGGCTGTTTTTGCATTAATTGCTATTTCACTAATCTTATTGATTAGTGTACCTGTTGTTTTTTCTTCTCCTGATGGTTGGTCGAGTAACAAAAATGTTGTATTTTCTGGTACATCATTATGGATTGGATTAGTTTTTTTGGTAGGTATCCCTAATTCTCTCATCTCTTGAACCTACCCGATACAAAAAGAAAATGACCCCGCCCCCGAAAAATTCGGGGGGGGGTCAGTCAAAGTTTATTGTAATTTTTTTAATAAAATAAAAGTAACATGAAGTATAATGTTAATATACTTCTAAATCGAATAATAGTTGGAATAATAGAAGATCTATTCGAATATCGAATAGATAAAAAATAGAAATAGTAAATCACAAATAGTTAAATTAACTAAACGGTAGTTATAAAATAAGAAATCTATTTCGAAATTTCTTTAATCCATCATCTTAATTCTAGATATATCTATAGAAATAGCTAAATAATAGTTTAGAATACAGTTTATTTCTACAAGAAATATGGATTTAGAATAATCCATTCTATTCTTATTATTCTAAATAGAATTATAGAATAGATTACTAATATACAAAAACGAAAAAAAAGCAGATGCGGATATAGTCGAATGGTAAAATTTCTCTTTGCCAAGGAGAAGACACGGGTTCGATTCCCGCTATCCGCCCGAGGTAATTTTTTATCCTTTACTAGGATAAAGGATTCAGTATAGTTATATAGGGATTCTCCCATATCGTTTTTCTTTTCTGGCGTCCTCCCCAAAAAGATAGTAAAATTACTAGATGACTCATCGGAAAACCCTCATTTTTTTTTCGAATTGTAAATGTTAAAAAAAAGAAGAAAAAAAAATATCCGCATAGGTTCAATTTTTCGCCGAATTGTAAATGTACCAGGTACAGAGCGGGTCCAAACCTTATTTGAATTCTTGGTTAAAGAACATAAAAAAGAAATTCCAACGCTGGGTCGAGTAAATAAATGGATAGAGCTTTAAGGCTCCAATTATCAGTAAACAAAAAAGAAATGAGCTTTCCTTTTTTATTTTCATTTTTTTGAAATTGAAAGGATTATCCTATCTAAATTTACGTTTCGAATAATATATGAACACC